>BPLR01018653.1:0-67299 GCA_021605095.1 Caerostris extrusa
AGATAACAAATATCGGAAACTATATTTATATGGAATTATATAATTTATTATATAATTATTATTTATGGAATTATGATTATATTAGTTATTTATTATATAATTATTGTTATGGAATATGTAAAATTATTTCACTTTACTATTGCCAAAAATTGTAAAATACGATAAAGTAATTAAAAATAACTTTATATGAATGAGCTTTATATTTTAAACTATTATTTTTATTCCTGTCGTAATCATTATCATTTCGTTTGTGCTTTAAAAATAGCTTTTAAATAATATGATTGTGATGGTATAATTACCACTAGTTCTTTGACTACTCTTTTTGCACTTTACATTTATGGAGGGCATTTTTTTACATGGAAGGCTCAGGTTCTAAGCTACTTTGCCTCGGAGAGCAGCCTATTGTCAGAATGGGAGTGAGTACGAGTGTGGAATGCTTATTTTTTGCCTCTACGCTTTCAAGCTTTGTGAGACCCAGGAAACTCCACACTAGGCAGATTGGCTGTCTATGCAGATTGGCTGTCTCTGTAATAATCAAGATTACTCATTTCTCTAACGTGAAAATTGTTTATTTCATTAATATATATATATATATATATATATATATTGAAATAATTTAAAGCAAATGGATTTGCCAAATTTTAGCTTGAATCACTTTTTCCATTCTTATATTTCTTTTGTACACGTGTGTCAATAAATAGTGATATAAAAATAGCACCAATATATAATAAAAGCTTATTTTAGGCTTTGAAATTTGCAAGAAAAAAATAAGTGCATGTATTTAACTCTAGTTAAATATGGCAAAATAAAAAAATTAAAAATAAAATTAAATATATAATAATATCTTTATGTATGGCTTATTATGAATGAAATCCTTTAGCTCTCTTTAAGATTGAATGTTGAGTTTTACCGCAATATAATTAGACATCTGGGTTTCATCTTCTTTCCATTTTACCAGAAAATTAGAGGTCAGGGTTTTATCATGAAAATATTAGTAAGTATATATTAGCTTTATATATATAGCTCAGGTTTTTATCATTTGCATATATTAAATAGAAAATTACATTACAAATTTCCAAAATATTAGCACGCTAAGAGGCTACACTCAACTACGACATTAAATATAGGGGTTTAAGAGTGATTCAGCCCCAAAAGTACCTTTTATCTGATACATTATATGTATATTATTATAATTTTGTTAATAATTTCAGATATATATATAAATTGTTTGAATGATTAACAACGTTATTTTCTTCTCATCCAACGACATGAATTCATATTTGCTTATTGCTACTATAATTTTTCTTCATTGGGTTCTTCTCCAATAGCTCAATAATTTTTTTCTACATCGTTAATTTTTATTTCATTTACAATGCTATCAAACGCCACCTTTATTTATAACCCGGCGATTTACGTCTGTTCGTCAATTCTATTCAAAGATAATAGAAACAAAACTTAATTATTATCATGAGAAAAATAGTGCTTACTCAACTGAAAATTATCAAAAAGCAAGAATGATGCTGAGACGTACTGAGTCACCCCATATATATAGATAAAGAAAGGCTATTTTACAACAAAAGATAAATGAAGTTGTATCGGGTGGCATTTCAAGGTCATTGTCAGATATATGGGTACTGAAAAATGCAATGAGTTTGATGAGGACCGTTTCTGAAATAGTTCATTTAGTTGGCTTGGAAGTGATTCCTTACGTCCTTCAACTTACTTAAGATTAAATAAAATGGTCAAATTAAAAAACATATAATATCGTTAAATAACCATAATAACCTAAATAACCTTAAAATAACTTAGTTTTTATAGCTTTCTGATGAGGTTTATCTAAATGATTGTGAAATAGGAAATTAAATAATAATGACCTCTGACCTCATTAGTTAACCTAAAAATTAAAGAAACAAATAGTCTCATTCAATCATTTAAATATTTTTGAATGAAATAAAATTTCTGTTAGTTAAATCATTAAATGGGATGGAATTTCAATTCATCAATAAAATAAAATTGCTTATTTAAAATACATTACCTATTTTATTAATTATTTTAAAGAATTATGCTACTTGCAATAGTATCAAACATAATAGTTTTACTTTTTTGTGTCATAGTACAAAAATATAATATACAAAAAAGTATTATATATATTTATGAACTCTTGCTTCCTGCTCACGTCAGGAGGGTCTAGGTAACCCCTATGGCTGTCAAATTTCAAGCATCCGGGGTGGGGGGTAGAGAGATGGGGTAAGAAGAGACTGTCGAAAAGCAGATGGAATTGACCTCAGTTCTGAGAGAGAAGTTGGACTTTTGTGGGACAGCAGACTTTTAAAAATTTTGTAATAAAATTGTACAATATGTATAAAACGATAAATCCTAACTATGTTTAATCCTTTTAATAAAACTATCCATTGAGTGCATAATAATATTTATTGAAATAGCTTCGGAATGTGTGTCTTAATCTTACATTATGCTATTTTTAATTCTGACATTAAATGATTTTTTAAGGACATTCAAGCATACAAATAATATTTATATTGTATTTAAAATCTATTTTAATTATTCGAAAGAATAAATTTTAATATAATAAAAAAAAAAGAAATAATTAAATAGCCTTATATTTTAATTTAATTTAAGCTATTTGTTTGAATCATTAAATATTCAAGTTTAGGAAGGGGATTGCTAGAAAGGGCATTAGCTTTATTGTTTATTGTATTTATTGCCAGGAAAAGACGCATTGCTTTAAACAAAATTGGACATGCAAAAATATGAAGGTTAACCAGATACTGGATTTCTTTTTCTAAATTAATTAGTAAAAATTAACTAAATTAATTAGTAACCAATTAATTTAAAGAAAATCATTAATTAAAAGTTCGTATGTATAAAATGAAATAAAAAATAATAATGTGTTTGCTTGAAAAATCAATAAAAACAAATTAAAGTCATTTAAATTAAAAATGATAATTATATGAAAAATATATAAAACACGAAACAATCGAAATTAAATTTTAATTTTGGAATAAAAGAAGACAAAGGAAAGGTGGAAAAAAGGAAATACAAATGTATTCAGATAAAAAAATTAGTTAGTTGAAAACAAATGAAATGGATATTTATTTATGTATTTTCATAGCAGTTTCAGTTGTTTATAATTTTTTATTTCTTTTAATTATTTTCTTGCATATTACAATACAGCTTAATTTCAAAGTGATTTAATAAGTTAACAATTAAAAATTACCTTTTAAAATAGTATCACATGCAAATATATGTGGAATTAATATAGTTATGTTTAATAATTCATGTAATTAATTTATTTTCCATTTTGAAATCTCCTTTCGTTTATAATAAACGAAATTAGTAATATTAACAAAGCGTGTATAAGACCATTAGAGAAATCAGAAAGATAATTGCTTTCATTATTCAAAGAAATACAACGAAACATTTACATTAATACATGGACTTGCTTATTGAAGCATACACAAAGAAATAAAATAATAATCTTAAGTCATTGGCAATCTCTAGACAATCGACTTAAATACGTTTAATTTAAAAACTGCATATATCATCTATTATGTTATGTGTTGGAAATATGTGCTAAAAATTGCAAATTCAAAACGCAAGTTTGTTTAGGACTATTGAATATTTATGACGTTGAGGATGTGATTGTATTTGGAATTTCCTGTGCTTATTCAAATCATTGGCATTTTTGAAAGCATCGTTTCATTAAAAATATTAAAATTAAAAGGAGAAAAATCATTTAGAAATACAATGAAAAAGAAAAAATTATAAATTATTTGAAATAATTAATTTTCGTTAAAAATTATAATTTTATATGTGTTTGCTTGAAAAATGGGATTCAATAAACACTTACTTCTTACAATAAATGACAATTTTGATCACTAATAAAATTAATTTTATTCAATTTGAGCATTGTATTTAAATAATTATAGATAAATGCACTTATACATGCATACAGAAAATAAACGTACAGATAAATTTTTTCTTTTTAGCCTTATACAGGGTATACAGGTTTATTGCATGTACAGGGTTTTTTCTCAGCTTACAAACATTTACAAAGTTTACAAACACTTAGAGAGTTTAGATATACCTAGTCTGCTTGGAATCACGTTGAAATGCTGGCTCGGAAATGCCCCCCTTGCGTGATATTGTACAACAGAAATGAAAGGATATCACGTAAGCGAATATGGACGTTATTAATCATTATACATCAACAAAACTGAAAGTGTTCATTAGTAAACAAAGTTTAACTAAGAATTTCACACAACGTCCAGACGCTGTTGCGGGACATCTCCCACATGGTGCGTTATAACTCACATATTCCAATTTGTTTTGTACAGTCTTTTCCACGTTCGAAATCCTTTTTGTTCGTTAATGACTCATGACTGTTCTCTGAAAACAAGCCCTCTCAGACATCTGTTAGTCCAGGCACCCAAAGAGGCTGGGCTTGTAATATATTCGTTGGATAGCGTTTGTAGGTATAGACACTGTATTGCTCATCTATTTCATTTCACAGTCCCTTAAGCCAGATGAATATCCACTAGTTCGGCATTTTGATTATCTGCACACTCTACGAAAGCTACGGCAGTATATGAAATGAAGAGTTTCTACGAGAAACTCGAATTCTCATGCTCCTGCTAAGCCATTTTCAGCGTATGAATAGTATTTTTACTAAAAATTATTGCGAAATTCCAAGTCGTCTAGGTGTACCCTACCCTTCCAAGAAGTTCGTAATCTGTGCTCAGATACCACATATAAGACCACAGTAACATAAAATTGTCTCGACTGTTATACTGATTGTTATTGATTCTGAACTTTAGACAAAAAATACTGTTGCTAGAAACTATATATATTTACAATATGGTGATATGAATTTAATTTTTGCAGTTAATATTTATAGCTCTATAATATAAACTTACAAGGGATTTGTTAACAAGGTTAATTAACTTGCATTATAAAAAAAATCAGATACAAAAATTCATGAGTGGCTTATATGATTTTAAGGGGGTATTAGATGATTCTTTTTATTATTTTCATGCTGCGATTTGCTATGAACTTTCAGTAATTAGTTGTAAATTTGAAAACAAATAAGTACATTGAAAATTTAAGTTTTTTATTTTGCACTGGAATGAAGTATTGGTTTATGAAGTATTTTTAAATTTCCGAACCACTTTTTCATGTTGCTTTTTGAACTTTTATAAAAAAAAGGACGAAAATAATACAGTTATTTAGTTAGTTGAACAAAATCATAATTTTCAATAACAGCCCTTGTTTCATAGAATTAATTACTCTGAGGTTTTTGATGATCCACCTCAGTAAAATATTGAGTTTTATCAGCTACGTGTAAAACTTTCTTCATGTGGATAAGTTTGGATCCTTATTCCGATAGTCTTTTTAAAAAATAGAATTAATCCCTCCTCGTTGTTCTTAATTTTTTTTTTAACAAGTTTTCATTGTTGAAGGGATATAGTCATTTTTTTGTTTCTTCTAGTAATCAACTAAGGCATAATGGCTAAAGTCAGTGTTGAAACACATTTTAAACTAGGGGAACACATGTTTATCTTGATCATTTTGTAAAAGTTGATATCAATTTTTTTTTTTTCCTTTTCCATCAGAAAAGAAGCTTTAAACAATATGCACTAAAATTATTTTAGTAAAGAAAAGATTGTAAATTATTTACTCAATGAATTATTTTTAGGAGAATCTGTCTGATTTCAAGAATGGGGAAATTATTTTGAAATCCGTTTTATTAAAAATATTGATGACTTTTCTGATGTCGTGATGCTAAACCATATGTATTACGAGAAATATGTTCTCCGATAGATAATAAATGATGTATATAAATCTTCAGATCTGACAGAATAATTAAACGCAAGTACAGCAAATAATTAAACAGTACAGCAAATAATTATTATGAGTTTATTCAAAAATATTTTTTTTGTCTATGGGTGGATGCAGTTTTAATCCCCCCAACAAGAAATCATTGAACAAATTGACTGTGAAATGATTCGATAACTTTTCTTACAAAAATTAGATAATTTTCAATAACTTCTAGGTCATCATCATTAATGAGGCGAAGCTCAGCTGGGCAAAGTCTTCCGAGGTTGCCACGGCATTTCTATCTATGGCCATACTTTTCCAATTTTTTAAGTTAAACAACCATCGTTAACAGCTTATACTCAAATTCTGAGTGTTCCCCTCATTCTGATAGTAACTGGTTTAGTCAAAAAGATTTGTTTCAATATACAACTGTTTAATCATATGAATAAGATGCTCATCCCAAGTGAGCTTAATATCATGAACAAAAATTTGACTATTTGGACATTCTGTATAACTCGATATTTCTCCACATACGCCAGATTCTATTTTTTTTGAATTCCTCCAAATATACTTCTCAAACCCTTTGTTCAAAAGTGTCCAAAATCTTTACTTAGTTCATGGTTAGAGTCCAAGTCTCCGAAGAAGGAGTCAATATAGGGTGAATGAGGATTTTGTACAAAACAGTTTTTCTATCTTCATATGATGAAAAACTGGAATTATAATAGATAATAGACTATAATAGAAAATTTATTGTCTATTCTCAATTACAGGTAGAATTTTATTATTTATATTGAACTGCTATCTAAGATAAGATATGTAATCCCCAATTTCAGGATAAATTGGATCAAAGTTGGTATTTCTAGTTAATACATACATTTTCTTGTATCTTAGCCTCACTATCAATTGCTTCAAAAAGCTTCTATTAAATATTTTATGTCCTTAACTGATGTCATCAGCAAATTCTAAAACTTCTGCGAAAGGAAATGAATTGCTCACTTTCCGATACATTTTCCAGTATTAAAGTTGAAACTAACAATACGCGAAAACATTAACTCTTAAATCTGAAACCATTTCATGCATGAAAAGAAGAAAAAAATCAAATAAAAAGAATACCCTTTCTACATTTGGATTTGAAACATTGATTAATATGGTTTGTGTTTTAGTTTTGCTTTCCTTTCTTTTAGAAGGAAAATAATCATTTTAATTTAATATAAAGAATTGATTCTGACATTTTGTATGAAGGGAGTAGTAAAATATTAATTGTTTGCCAAAAAATGTATTTTCCCCTTCCGAGTAAATCTATTATTCCATTCATGGGTGGGGCATTAAGTAAAACGTCCTATAGGCTGCATACAAATTATTCCTATGATTGCTAAAAATAACCCATAACATACATAAAGCTCTCGTTTCCTCTTATTTAAAATTTGTTCAGCCATAGGTTGTTGATATTACATATTTCAAGAAACTTTTAGGTCTTAAAAATAATAAAATTTTGCATACCTGTAAATCAATATATTGTATCAAACTAAATTTAAGTAATTATCTATTCTTATAATAATAACTTTGTTGTAGCATAGTTACATTTACTTTTTTTATAAGTCAGTTCTTTACTTATTACCTTTTAAATTCCTGGTTAAAACCATTTAAAAACAACTTTTTATTGTACATTAGTGGGCCTCATGTTCCACTTATGCACCTCACGAACAGCCCACCGACGTGTGGTGAAACACCATGATTTCTAGCAAAAAACTAGCTTTTGATGCAGTCGTCTTGAAAATGATTTCGTATGGATTTGGGGGAGGGAATGATAAATTCAAATTTAATAATTTCAAAGTTCTCATGGCAACAGATCGTTATTAAGTTAACACTATATTCGATTTTTCAGTAAAGTTTAAAGATGGCATTGTGATTGCAAGAGATTTATTTTCCAAAAATGTATATATTTTATCATATTTAATAAACGATTATACAAACATCAATATTTTAAGTTAAGTAATAAAAAATATACTTTTAAGAAGAATGTATATTAGAAGAAGAATATGTGGTATATTAATATTACTGAGATTATCTTTTAGTTCTAATGTTTTTATAATAAGTTTAATATAATTTATTTTGGAAGTTAAAGTATTTTCTACAATATGCATTTTCTCTATATATACATAAAATGTAATATTAATCACATATTACATTTATAATATTACCGTAATATATCCGGTATCATATTATCGTAATATAATCACATATATTAGAAGTTCCATAAAAAAACAAATACCTTGGATTATTAACAATAATTTTTTACAGTAATAATGAAAAATTATTATTGCTAAAAACAATTACTCATTTTATCTAAAAAAATAGCGATTAAAATGCAAATCTTGATTACAAAATTTTAAAAAAATAATTAAAAATATTATCTGTAAACGACATGTACAATCGCAATAGAATTGCGACTCTTCTGAATTAGTATATGAATACGATTCATTTCATTCAATTCTTTTGGGATCAAATGAAATTACTTTGGGGGAAAGTTACTTCAGGTTTGCTATCAATGGATCAGAAGAGTGTGAACATCATTGTCAATATAAATTTCTGTCACACGCTTCTTAGAAATATGTTCATGATATATTTCAAAAATCCTTAAATATATCATGAACCAGAACACCTGTAGAGTCTATTCAGATAACTGTTCAATGATGGCAATGCAGATGAAATTATTTCCACTCCCTTTATTCATAATATGTGCACTGTAAGGGGCAACGCATACAATACATAATTTTTAATTAGTCCTTTGGCAGCAGTTAAAGTAAAGTTCTTGAATGTATCACTGAAATGTCATGGTCACTTCATATAAAAGAATGGCCATGAAAATGATGAGAATGGTCCTAACAAAGTGTCCAAAAGCTCTTAAACTTATTTGTGTTGCAAAAAACAACCTATAAAGGTGGGATTTATTTTTTAAAGTTACTGTTATAACAGGTGGGCTGAAAGGTTCATAGGCTAACACATAGATGGTCCTACTAGTATTAAATCCATATGATTTTTAGTTAGCCCTAACCTTCAAAAAGACACGTGTATAAATTTGACAGCTGTTACACTATTAGTATATGAGTTATAGCATTTTTAGTAAAGCAACTTTTGTTAGTTTGAAAATGAAAATGGATAAAAAGGAATTTCGTGTGTTAATTAAAGCATTGCTTTTGGTGAAAAAAAAAAAAAATGCTATTGAAGTCAAGGCTTGGCTTGATAAACATTATTCGGACTTTGTACTCGGAAAATCAACCGTAGAGAAGTGGTTTGCTAAATTTAAATGAGGCGAAATGAGTACCGAGGACGACACACATTGGACGCCCCAAAGAGGTTGCTACCGACGAAAACATCAAAAAGTCCACAAAATAATTTCTGATAACGGTAAAGTAAAGTTGATTGAGATAGCTTATACCCTAAAGACATCAAAGGAACGTGTTGGACATATCGTGAATGAATATTTGGATATGCGAAAGCTCTGTTCAAAATGGGTGCCGCGAAGAGCTCACAATCGACCAAAAACAACAACGAATTGATGATTCTAAGCAGTGTTTGGAGCTGTTCAACCGTAATAAACCCGAATTTTTGCGTCGATATGTGACAATGTATGAAATATGTCTCCATCATTTTTCACACCGGAGTCCAATCGACAGTCAGCCGAGTGGACTGCGCGTGATGAACACTAAAAATGCTATAACTTCACTAAAAATGTTATAACTCACATACTAATAGTGCAACAGCTGTCAAATTAATACACGTGTCTTTTGAAGGTTAGGGCTAACTAAAAGTCATATGGATTTAATACTAGAAGCAGCATCTATGTGTCAGCCTATGAACTTTTCAGCCCACCTGTTACTATAAACTATTTGGTATAATCAGAACTTTCTTGAAAGGATGTCCTTGGGCGATCTTTCACAGTGGGGAATGTTCATTGATAACAAACAAATCAAATGGTTGCATTCAACCAATTCTTACTTTTAATTAAAATCTTTTTTTTCTATTATGCAATAATCCCATTTAATTTTACATTTTGCAGAAAAATAACTATTTTTTCTGAGATTGCTCAAATATTCGATTTAAAATTTGATTGCTTTTTTGAAATATGATATTTTCAAAACATATTTTAGCATCATTTTTGGCTGACATGACTTTTTTATAATGTCAAAAAAATTCTTTTCTATTTTCGAATAACTCTTTCGAATGAGAATATGAAAGAAATAACGAGTTTTAGGAATATTAGCGAATCACGTAAAATTTAAAAAGAAATCGACTCCGATATAAAAATTGACAAAATCTCATAAAGTCAAAAATATCAGTAAGATTTCATGTAACAGATTTGATAACAAAATGTAATTGTTAATATATATGGACAGAATTCTGGGGAAGGATGTGGGCAAATTTTAACTTTTTTTTTTTTTTTTTTGTTTTCAAATCTAAGATGAATTTTCGAAAAAAGTAACTCTTTTAAATAATTAATTATTTATCATAATTTAATAAAATAATAATAAATACCACGAAAAAACTTCAAATTACTAAACTAAAGGGTTCAAATCCATGAAAAAACTATTTCTAGTAAAATGTTTTACCGCTGAAAATCTGTGTTGATTACGTTGAAGTTAGAAAAGTCTTTTGCCAAGAAAACGCAAGGTATCATATATTTGACTATTTTTGAAGGGGTGTAACACAAAAGAAACTATACCCCTCTCAAAACTCTAACTAAGTGTAAATGGTGTAAAAATTTATAACATCTCAAAAATAAACAACAAAATAATCTATTCTGTCAACTTTACAAGCATTCTGCGCCACTGTGTTATAGTTGATGTAAAAATAGCATTGCCTTTCGGAAGACATTTTCAAAGGTAACTGTTCCGCATTTGCGTGTCGAATTGGACAAAACCGGAAAACTCCCGCCAGATAATCTGACTGTTGATGTACGGAGTTTATACATGATAACAATTTGAAGCTTAAAACCATTACAAGCAGTCACGGAATTCTTTAAGAAAATAAAATTGGATTAACTTCAAAATTCAGGTTATTGCATGTTCGTTGCTTTTACTAAACATAGATTGAAAGCCGTATTTTCATACGTTAATAATAATCAGTTAATAAATTTTTAACTACACTGACAATTTTCTTTTCATCTAAATTTTCTTTCTCAAATATTTTTTATATTTTTATATATTGTCTGCTTCATATAAACTAACCTTTAAATTTGTTCTTTTATTTTTGCTCTTAGTAAATTAAAAACTAATAAGAATTATTCTTGCATGATCTTAAGAAAATGTTGAGATCAGAAGAATGACTTTTCTAAACATTTATCACTTATAAATTGTTTTGGGGTAACTTCGTCTAGTACGTTCTATTCAAAATAAATATGTAAAGCAGGTAGAAAGTATATTTGTAACCAGTTAAAAAAAAAGGTTAAAAAAAAAAAGCCAACAACAGCAGCCTTTTTCAATTTTACTTTTTTTTTCAATTGCTAAAAAATATTTCATATTAATTGTATAAAGAAACATTGATTTAACGAAAAACAATATTTTTATTGTATAAGTTTGTCCTTTAAATATTTTTAATTATTGTAAAATGATCTTTTCTTAATACTAAAACTTTCTGTCAAATCAAATTTTTGTCAGAAATAAAAATTTAAAACAAATTTTCATGAAAGAATGCTATTAATAAAATAAAATAAAAATAAATTTATACAAATATTTTTCTCTTTTTAATTTTCAGAAGTAATTATAATAAGCGATAAGAATTTTTTTAAATTTACAACAAAAAAAAAAATAATTTAAAATTTCATACTGTGTCAAAAATATTATACTGAAATTTAATTGCTTTAAATTGAACAATTAAATTTTTAATTTAATTTTTTTCAATCTTGAATGGTTAAATACAGATTGGTTAGTTATATTAAGTTTGAATACAAGGTTAATTAAATCACTGTATGAATACAAAGATTAATTAAATTATAATTAGGAATACAAAGTTTAATTAAATTACGGTATGAATACAAAACCTGAATACAGATCAACTGTGCATTGGTAAACGCTGAATTTTCACTGAAACTTTCTGGTGGTTTGCATTATTTTGCAAAGTTTTCCCTCTTCATATATAAATATATATATTTATATAAATCAACAATGTTTTTATGTGAATAAATAGTTTAAATGAGCATGTACATGATAAATAAAAAATACTTCAGAAACTTTAAAGTCATATTATATTTCCCCCTTAAATTACAATTTATAGGAATAATTTTATAGAAAATCATACTATTTCTATATATCCCCTACGTATTTCTTAAGATTCTTTATGTTTCGTCAATGAACATCCTAATCTTGTCGATTTCTTTTAATGATGAGATTACTTCAGTGGGTTTAATTATTTTCTGGTGTCATCACATTTTGCATCAAATACTTCCATAGGTGGCATGTAGGTGGCATGTAGGGGTTTCAGTTACAGAAATACATTCTGGACAACAAATTAGTAGACAAGTTAACTTTTGATATAACTTATCGCTGATTGAACCGAGTTTTGAGGTTTACAAGTTAATTTAATAATTAGATTAAGATAAAATAATTACTAAAATAATTACATGCGATAAAATAATTGCTAAAATAAAAATTACATAAGATAAAATAATAATTTTATATACTTTGAAGTAGGTAACTTAACATTTTTATGAGTTTCGAAATATTTTCTCTAATTAATTTATAATATAATGAAAAATTTAAATGTCAAATAGATAAGAGGGACTAATATTTACTTTTAATATGCCTAAAATCTAAGCACTTTACAGCTTTTAGCAAATAAATAATTCAAAAATAAAATCATAGATTTAGTGCAGAAAATAAATTTTACCTCTGTGAATAGAAATTACAATGTAGATTTAAGCTGTCGTATTCATTTTTAAAAAGGAATAATATTAAGAAAATTTTAAATCAATAACCATAAAAGCGACATCTCCAATATCGATTGTCTCATGCTAAGAATATTTTATATATTATTTGATGTACTAGAAACGTTAAAATGTTGTATATTGAAGACAAGGTAACAACTTGGACAGACTAACGAACAATATAATGGGAGTGTGTAAAAAAAGGCTGTAATTCATTTTTACTAACTATATAAAATATCGATTCTCAAATATTGATTAAATAATAGTGTAATTCTAGATAAAAAAAATATGATATATATGGTTACAAATTAATAAAACGCATATATCGAACGTTGTACTGTAAAATTCTAAACAATTTATTCGCGAATTTTAATCGAAATAATGCTTGTTTTTATTGCATACATATTATTATATTGGAAAACAGGTAAACTACAGATTGTACGAGTATAAAAATCTATTTTAATAATTTCAACTTTACTTAAAAATATTAGAATAAAACATGAATTAGCTTATATATATAAATGATAAATGCGAATAATTTTCATTTGTTTGATTTATCTAAGTTTCTTCATTCAAAAAAATCAAAATTTATAATATCTTTAATTATTAACATTTAGTATAGAACGTAAATTTCATGATTTGCTGTTGTTGTCGTATCCTTCATGGAAGGATGGATGCAGCTTCTGTTTATAATGAAGCCCCGTTGGTAGCAGTCTGACTTCTGCTCCTTGTAGCTGACAAAGGAAGGTAGTGATTTCCGGGAGGAATTTTAGGGGTAACTACACTGCATTTGCGTATCGTATGGGAGAAAACCCGGAAAACTCCTACTAGATAGTCCGACTAACGAGGCAAGATGCTGAAGATCACAAACGACATCGAAGCTCAGCGCGTTTTGAAACAGTATTTATAACAAAGCCTCAGTGGATTGAACCTCCGCCATAATGCTCACCAGTGGCACACGCTGTCACTGAGCCACGAGTAAGGCAATTTGATGATTTCAAAATAGACAATAAAGATATGGAAATGACCCTTATTAGAGTTATTCGAAATAGGTCGTAATTAAACTAATATGTAAAACAATCGATATAAGGAATAGTCAATAATGTTTGTTATTTTTTTAATCTGTTTTAACTTTGTCTTAAAAATACAGCTTTATTGAAAGTAATACCGATTAATTATCATATTCTAAATATCAAATAGGGGAACTAATTTCATAGAGTATTTAAATTGTACCTATTCAGACACCTTTTTTGTCATATTTATAGAATCAAATAATACTAATTTGTCAAGTCAATTCGACATTTTAATATTATCTGAATATTGAAAACAACTTTTAAAATAAAAACTATTTTTTTAATCGAAGCTTATTTCTTTTCTTCAGTGTGCACAATATATGTATAGTATCATTTAAACGACAGATATATTTCTGGAAAAATACAATTAAAACCGATTGTTCTGATAAAGGAAGAGCATTTCGACATCCAAACCAATCGAGAAGATATCTAAAGAAACCAATTAGAAAAAGACAATAACAATTTCAGACGAATCAGAACCTAAAGATATCAGATCATAACAAATGACAGGATTTGAAAAAGCCTATAGATTAGTCATATATTGTTTGCGGATTAGTTTGAGTTTACACTTGGCAGAATTCATCAATAAAATTACATAAACGAAATAATCTTCCATGTAAGTAAGCTCAGTGGGGGAGAAATGACTTAGAAGGCCGATGAGCGACAAAGCTATTTTAACAAACAAACTTAAAAAGGATTCATTTTTAATTTGTTTTCGCATTTTTCAGCTCTTTAACTTATACAAGAAGCCTTTAATTCAAATATGCATATATATTTATCATTTCCAATAAATAAATATTTTATACATAATATTTTATACATAATATATTATATGATCATTCTTCGTCTTCTTCATTGGTGTAACAGTACAATGGTGGGCCAAAGGTCTTCTGCCTACAACCAGGGCTGATTTCATTTTACACTACCCCCTAGTAAAAATAGTCATATTAGACCGGGACCTAAGGTTTAAAGTGGATTCGAACCACTACAAACATCCATGGCACCGCCGAGACTCGAATCTAAAACCTGTGACACCGAGCTCCACAGCGCTAGTCACAAAGCCGTCTGGCCTCATAATACTCATTACTTATAATAAATAATTCTTTAAAATTATTTACAATGAAATCAAAGCCAGTCTTATTCACATTTTACATAGATGGTAATTTTTAAAATATATAATTATTAAACACTGTAATGAAGATCTCCCTTTTATTAAGTTATACATTATTTTGATTTGAAAAGAAAGAATCTAGAATTGTCTAACTTATCTATTTAAAAAAAAATGTATTCTTTTGAATAAATAACAAAATGGGAAAGATTCTATTATGTAATATATAAAACAAACTATCACACGTTCTCTGATAAAATTTATAACAGACCTTAAGCAAATAATATATATATTAGGAATATCCAGTACTTAATACTGAAAATTCAAACAATTCAATTTAACCGAAGCTCAACAAATTGAATCTCTAAAATATCGCTCGAGTTTGTCTTGAAATAAGCAACAATTTTTATCGCTCTAAACTTATAACGATATTTCACAACTTAGCACAATAACGCTCGAAATCTAACGCTTATTTACAAAGATCTTTTTCCAAATCCATAATGGTATTACCGCTATCTGATTACTGTCAAACATAGTACCTATATTTCTGAAACACATTGAATTTTCTAAGGTTTTAAAAATACAACGATGGAATAGAAATAAATGTATAAAAGTTTAGATATCTTAATTGTAGGGATTTGTAACCTGGAAGTCGTATTTCATGTGAAATCACTGCAGGATTAAGATGTTTCCTATAAAATTTCCACGCAAGAAAAGTACGAGCTACCATCGCGAGATCACCCCCAAAATCTAGCAATAATCCGATTAAAAAGAACGATGGGAAAAGACTGAGGATGAAAGAAAACTTGCTTTTATATTTCTTTCTTTTAAGAATCAATGCCCTATTTATTTCGAGATGCACTACCTGCTATCCGAACCAGATGTTGGAAAAATTCGGCAAATTTATTACCTGGCTAAAAGGCTAGAAGAAATGGTTTAGAAGGTAAAGTGAGAGAAAAGTCTAATAGCCAAGCTGGAACTATAGTCACGAAACCGATGTAACGATTTTCGATTTTTTTTCCAACCATCAGTGAAGCACACAAAAAGTGATTTTGGAAAGAAGAGACATACTACAGGAAAGAATGACTCATATTTTTAAGCATATATTCTTATTGATTCACTTAAAGATAGAGAGAGAGAAATGAAATTATATTATTTTAGTTTCTTTTTGGGTTCGGTACTCAATATTTTATTCTTTAAGTTCGTTATTAAATCTTGACAAAAAAAAGAAAATAAATTATATTCCCATCTCGCCAAATAATCAGACGGAAGAAAGATTTGGAAAAGCACGAAAGCATCTTAAATTTGACTTAATAGTTCTAAATACAATATTTTGTTTTTAAAAGGAAGAATCTAGAATTGTCTAACTTATTCTGTTTTTTTTTTAAAAAAAAAATTCTTCCTGGATAAATAATAAAATGGAAATAATCATGCTTTTTGCAATATGTAAAAAAAACTATCAACACATTAAGGATAAAATTTATAACATATCTCAAGCAAAAAAGTATTATGCATATCCAATACTTAATATTTAAAATACAAATAATACAGTTTAACCGAAGCTCAACAAATTGAATATCTAAAATATTGCTAGAGTTTGTCTTGAAATAAGCAACAATTTTTATCGCTCTAAACTTATAACGATATTTCACAACTCAGCAAAATAAACGTTCAAAATCTAACGCTTATTTACAAAGATCTTTTCCAAATCCATAACGGTCTTACCGCTATCTGATTACTGTCAAACATATTACTTATATTTCTGAAACACATTGAGTTTTCTGAGGTTTAAAAATACAACGATTGAATAGAAATAAATGTATAAAAGTTTATATATCTTAATTGTAGGGATTTGTAACCTGGAAGTCGTATTTCATGTGAAATCACAGCAGGATTAAGATGTTTCCTATAAAATTTCCACGCAAGAAAAGTACGAGCTACCATCCGGAGATCATCCCCAAAATCTAGCAATAATCCGATTAAAAAAGACTGAAGATGAAAGAAAACTTGCATTTATATTTCTTTCTTTTTTTTTTTTAAGTATCAATGCCCTATTTATTTCGAGATGCACTACCTGCTATCCGAACCAGATGTTGGAAAAATTCGGCAAATTTATTACCTGGCTAAAAGGCTAGAAGAAATGATTTAGAAGGTAAAGTGAGAGAAAAGTCTAATAGCCAAGCTGGAACTATAGTCACGAAACCGATGTAATGATTTTCGATTTTTTTCCAACCATCAGTGAAGCAAAGCATACAAAAAAAGGATTTTTCGGAAAGAAGAGACATACTACAGGAAAGAATGACTCATATTTGGAAGCATATACTCTTATTGATTCACTTAAAGATAGAGAGGGAAAAATGAAATTATATTATTTTAGTTTCTTTTTGGGTTCGGTTCTCAATATTTATTCTGTAAGTTCGTTATTAAATCATGACAAAAAAAAAAAAAGAAAAAAGACATTATAAACCGATCTCGCAGATAATCAGATGGAAGGAAGCTTTTGAAAATCACGAAAACATCTCACATTTGATTTTAAAAGCTGAAACAGGAAACATAAATTTGTTGTTAAAAAATTTTTGCAACAATAAAAAACATAACTATTACATCTAAGAAACCAATCAACACAACATTCAAAACTTTTTTTTTACTATGTGATACTATATTTAAAAAAATATTATTGAATTTTCAAAACGGAAAGTACAATAATATAATTTGTTAATCAGAAAAATAACAACAACCATCAGTGAAGCGTACAAAACGTGATTTTTCGGAAAGAAGAGACATACTACAGGAAAGAATGACTCATATTTGGAAGCATATATTCCTATTGATTCACTTCAAGAGAGAGAGAGACATGAAATTATATTATTTCAGTTTCTTTGGAGTTCGGTACTCAATATTTTATTCTTTATTAATCCTGATAAAAATGAAAAGACATTATAAACCCATCACACCGAATAATCAAACAGAAGAAAGCTTTGGAAAAACACGAAACCATCTTACATTTGACTTTAAAAGTTGAAACAGGAAAAAAATTTGTTTTTAAAATTTTAGTAATAATTAAAAATATATATACTATAATTAAGATCACAATTAAAACTTACTTTGACTATGTGGTACTATATTTCAGGGGAGGGAGATATATGTATATATGGAGTATATGTGTATTTATATATTGGTTATATGGGGTATATGTGGTACTATATTTTAGGAAAATATTAAATTTTAAAATCGGAAAGTATAGCAATATAATTTGTTAAACAGAAAAACAACAGCAACCATCAGTGAAGCATACAAAAATTATTTTTGCGGAAATAAGAGACTTACTACAGGGAAGAATGACTCATATTTGGAAGCAGACATTCCTATTGATTCACTTAAAGAGAGAGAAAGGGAGAAATGAAATTATGTTATTTTAGTTTCTTTTGGGGTTCGGTACTCAATATTTTATTCTTTATGAAATCATGATAAAAAGAAAATGCATTATAAACCCATCACGCCGAATTATCAGATGGAAGAAAGCTTTGGAAAAACACGAAATCATCTTACATTTGACTTTAAAAGTTGAAACAGGAAACAAATTTTTCTTTAACATTTTAGTAATAATTAAAAATATATACATTATAAATGAAATCACAATCAAAAATACAATTAAAACTTCTTTTTACTATGTGGTACTATATTTTAGTAATATATGGGGTATATGTGGTACTAAATTTTAGAAAAAAATATTAAATTTTCAAAACGGACAGCATAGCAATATAATTTATTAAACAGAAAAACAACAGCAACCCTCAGTGAAGCATACAAAAAGTGAATTTTCGGAAAGAAGAGACATACTGCAGGAAAGAATGACTCATATTTGGAAGCATACATTCCTGTTGATTCACTTAAAAAAGAGAGGGAGAAATGAAATTATATTATTTCAGTTTCTTTTGGGGTTCGGTATTCAATATTTTATTATTTATTAAATTATGATAAAAAAAGAAAAGACATAATAAACCCATCACGCCGAATAATCAAACTGAAGAAGGCTTTGGAAAAACACGAAACCATCTTACATTTGACTTTGAAAGTTGAAACAGGAAACATAAATTTGTTTTTAAAATTTTAGTAATAATTAAAAATATATATACTATAACTGAGATCACAATTAAAACACTTACTTTGACTATGTGGTACTATATTTTAGGGGTATATATATATATATATTGTATATATATGGGGTATATGTGGTGCTATATTTTAGGAAAATATTAAATTTTCGAAACGAAATTATAATAAATGTTCGAATATTAAATTTTCAAATTTTCATTTCATAGTATAAATTGCAATAGTGACATGATTTCTTTGATTTTATCACCTGCTAAATTTTATGTTCATACTATGAGCAAGATTCATATATGTAAAACACATATTATTGTGAACCTTATATATTTGAAATCTATAAATTAGAAATTTAAAGCATCTGTTAAAAATGATAAATTCCGGATTTATAGCGGTTGATTAAAATTATTTTATTTTTTCTTCAAAGTAAATTATCATTGTGTAATAATTTTATTACCTAAAGAAAAATTTGTGTATTTTAAAATTTGTATTTAAAGCAGTTGATTTTTTAATATTTTTACTTTTCTATGGATTGTACCATGATTATAAATTTAATATTAACGAACAGTATAATTTCTACAAAAGCAAATTCTATCTTTCTTTGTTGAAATTCAAAGCGTAAATGCTCAAACTAAATTTATGTTTTAGAATAGATTATGAGATCTACTTGATATATTTTGTATTAAGTTGTGTAAATATTTTACACATAAATAACTTTAGTAAAGTTAGCTCCAGAAGAATACTATCCAAAAAAATATATTTATTTAGAAATTTTTTTAGTTTCCACAAATATAAATGTAAGGAAAACAGCATATTACATTAAATTTTTAAATTATAACAAATTTTTAATAAATACTTCTTATTCAACAAATGTAAATATTTTACTTAAGGTAACAGAATTATTACACATTGAGCATAATCAGATTTAAAAAAACAATGAATTATTTTAAATAAAAACAATTTAATTTAAATTTAATACAAAATAATAAAATTAAAAATAATTTAAATATCGAATTACTCTTTATACCTCTTTAAAAATAATATTTTATGTTAATAATAATATTTGCAAAAAGTGTGTTAATTTTTAAAGATTTAAGATTAACTCTTTAAAGAATGGAAAAAAAAATTAAAATCTAGTATACTTTCACCGCACTTCATTAACCCTTCAGGAATGTAGCTGAACACTTTCGATTAAAAATTCATCGTTAATCTAATTTCGAATGTGTACTTTTCTCATTTAGAATTACATAATATTTTTTTTTCTTTTTATGTGTACAAAGTAATTATTTCACTTATTCAATTTAATATACTGGCTGAATTTTGATACGCTCCTGGTCTATCTATTCCCTTTCAAAATATTTATGCAGGACGCTGTATTTGGAATTTATATTAGCTGATAAGTAAACAGAAGGGTTAATTCTAATTAGAATAGTTGTTTCGTTACTCTGCAGCAAAACTCATTAATCAAAGACCCAACTTTTGTGCAACTTTCGTTGTCGAAAATGGGAAAAGATCAAATATTTTATAAGAATTTAATTGATTGTAAAATATCATTTGGTTTCCTAAAATATTCGTCTGTAAGATAATTATAAGAAATATAAATGGGATACTAGATATCCAAATTGTTTTTAATAATATGTTTCATTTATAGAGATGAATGTTATTTATTTTTACAGATTTACATTAGTCAATTTTTTACCCTTTTATGCAAGGAAAGACAGATCCATGGCCCAGTGGTAACATGCACAGCCCCATGGTCTGAATATTTTTAAATCGTCAGTTGCAGAAACTGTTTTCACAAACGAAGGGACACGATAAAATTATCACAATTTGTAAAGAAGATTATAAAAAACACACCTCTCAGCGAACTTTTCTGGCCATACTGTCTGGTGGCAGTTTTCTAGGTATTTTTCCCTACGACACGTAAATTTGGGACAGTTTAGTCCAATAGTCTTCCAGGAAGACAACACCCTTTCCTCATCGCCTGTTGGTGTGCTTGCAGTTTACGAGTTGTTGTAGATTGTTGTGACTAATCCTCAGTGTCCAGAAGCACGGGACGGACACTTCATGAGTAATCTACTCATCGACGGAGGAAAAAGGGGCAACTTCCATTGTGATAGAGCACCCGTAGGTAGAAATTTGACTTGGCTCCGTGTCGCTGAAGAAGGAGAGTATTGCCTTCCAGGAGGTCTACTCCACATTTGCGTATCATATAAAAGAAAACCCGTAAAACTGCCACCAAGTAGGCAACAAGGAAAGAAGCTGAACATCACAAATGGCATCGAGTCAGAGTCGCCAGCGGATTGAAACTCAGCCCTATTGCTCACCAGCGGCGCACATTACCATTGATCCACGAGTCGGGCAGTTTACGAATAGAATACAAGAGCCAACGATGAACAACAACGATATTTCAATGTGTCATCGTCGTTTATTAAACAGCGTTACTAAATAATAGCTTTGCACATGTACAAATGCGTAACGTTCATAGATAACTGCTCTGAATTTTAGTTTTAAACTGAGAAAATCAAGCTGCCCCATTGTTGATGAAAAAACAAATCACATGTAGTTATTTTTTATGGTTGTGTCTATAAAATGCCCAGTAATTTAATCTACTTTACCTTACATGTTAGCTACACTAGAAGATAAAAAAGAATATCTAAATAAAATTTGTATGTAATACTCTTGAAACTTAATTTCTTATTTAAAATTTAAAAAACTGTGTATTATAAACCTTTTGATAAATAAAAATTTATGATTTTACATACTTATGATATTCTTAGTAGTTATATAATTTGATAGTAAAACATTATTTTTAACAACATAACCTTTCATCTCCCACTACTGAATACGACAAACACTACATTTATACAATAAATACAGCATTCTATGCATTAAGTATCTCAGTAATTAAAATTTTAACTATACCATAAATTACACTGAGAAAATTTTTATAATGGAATGTTCATAAATGAATGACTTATCTCAAATATCAAATAACACAACTTTTTATCGAATTTAAGTTATTTGTCTCTAGATTAGTGGATGTCTGATTAAGTCTATAACAGCTGGGCTGAAAGGTTCGTAGGCTGTCACATAGATGGCGCTATTAGTATTAAAACCATATGATTTTTAGTTAGCTCTAACCTTCAAAAGACACGTGTATAAATTTGACAGCTGTGCACAATTAGTGTGAGTTATAGCATTTTTAGTGAAGTTACAGCATTTTTAGTGTTCATCACGTGCAGTCCACTCGGCTGACTGTCGGTTGGACTCCGGTGTGAAATGATTTAGCCATGTTTCATCCATTGTTACATATGGACTCAAAAATTTGGGTTTACGATTGAACAGCTCCAAACACTGCTTAGAATCATCAATTCGTTGTTGTTTTTTGGTCGATTGTTTTCGTGCGGCACCCACTTTGAACAGAGCTTTCGCATATCCAAATATTCACTCACGATATGTCCAATACGTTCCTTTGATATCTTTAGGGTCTCAGCTATCTTAAATCATAACTTATCTTAATGGTTATCAGAAATTATTTTGTGGACTTTTCTGATGTTTTCGTCGGTAACAGCCTCTTTGGGGCGTCCACTGCGTGTATCGTCCTCCGTGCTCATTTCGCCTCTTTTAAATTTAGCAAACCACTTCTCTACGGTTGATTTTCCTGGTGCAAAGTCCGAATAATGTTTATCAAGCCAAGCCTTGGCTTCAATAGTATCGTTTTTTTTTCGCCAAAAAGCAATGCTTTATTAACGCACGAAATTCCTTTTTATCCATTTTTTCAAACTAACTTGCTTCACAAAAAATGCTATAACTAACATACTAAAAGTGCAACAGCTGTCAAATTTATACACGTGTCTTTTGAAGGTTAAGGCTAACTAAAAATCATATGGATTTAATACTAGTAGCGCCATCTACCGAACTTTTCAGCCCACCTGATATATATATATATTAAATTTTGCATAATTACAATTATTCATGTGAACGAGAACAGTGTTAAAAAAAAAGAAATATATTTTCAATTTAAATTACATGACAGCTAATCTATGTACAGAAGTTATTCAAATAAACTACATGAAGATCATAGAAGTTCAACAGTTATAGCAATTTTAAAATCACAGCAAATAATTGTAATAATCACAATTTTCTATTAACTAATCCCTCATCTACTGTATTCACTCGGTATCCTAATTTATGCAGTTACCAATTTGAATTCAAATGCAAATTGTGTGGTTTTCTCGCTGGTTGATGATTAACACCGAAATGCAATTGTTAGTGGAAACAATGTATGAAAGGAAAAACAAGTTATTATAAAAATAAGTTATTATTATTTCATATATGTTATTATGAAAATATCAACCCAGTCCAATTGCCACAGAAATATACCGACCTTCAAATATGACAGCTAATCTATGAGCAAAAGTTATTCAAAGAAATTACAAGAACATCACAAAAGTTCAACAGTTATAGTAATATTAAAAACACAGCAAATATTTATAAAGAAAATAATATATTTTCTATTAACTATTCTTCCATCTACAATATTTACTCGGAATTCTAATTTATTCAATTACTTATTTGAATTCATATGCAAATCGTATTTTTAGCTGATTACCGGTTATCATCGAAATGCAAATGTTAGTGGAAACAATGCCTGACAGAAAAAAAAAAATGAAATGCTTTCACAAATGTAAATATTTTCCTTTTACTAGACAGAAATGAATAAGAAAATACCTTATAATGTGTTTTCTTTGGTAACTTTTCTAATGCTCCATATCGTAAATTCTATTGCAAATACAAGAAAAGTTATTGGAATTGTAATCCGAATTTCTAAAATATAATCAATTTTAGTATAATATTTAGAATAAATATGTTGCGAAATATTTGCAACACAAAGTAAACTTTTGAAAATACTTGATTATTTTTCTTAAACTATTCGACAAATTCTTATAAAATTTAGAATGAAGTTTTTGTCAAGTTAGTTTGCGGAAGATTAATTAAATAAATATATATATCTATGTTTTTTAATTTAAGATTATGTCATCAATGTATAAACAATTTGTAAAATAAGAATTTTGAGTCTAATTATATTTTGGTTGCTTTATGAGGTCTTGCACTGGAATTCTTTTGATTCAAGAATGCAAATACGGATTAATCAAATGCAATCTCTTTTCATGCATTAGCTAGCTTTCCATTAAATTGTACTTGTTTACGTCTTATAGATCTGAAGAAAAATATTTATTTTTTTTGTCGGGCCTACTAGATTTTGAATTCTTTTTTAAAAATACTGATTACATAATTATATGGATTTACGTAAATATAGGTTGTAATACTTTATTACATATAGTATAAATTAAAATTAAAAAGTGGGGAAATATGAATTACTTTTAATAAACAAGAATGATACGTATAAAAACAAATACTAGAAATATATTTTTATTCAATTTCTACTATTAGTTCACACTCTCCTATATATATCTTGTTCACGTTTTCAATCGTTCACAAAATACTTTTTACTCATCCACTCAAGTTCAAATACATTTTTTTTGAACTTTGTAGTTTAGACACTTGATGTTAATACCGTTTTTCAAATATTAATTAATTAATTAATTTTAGTTTTTTTTAGATTTAAGTTGCATGTATCTAATAATAGATGGCGCCAGATGTAAGAGGAAAATTTCAACTTTATTTGTAAAGGAATTTTCTGCAATATAGTGAAAAAAAATAGGAACTGACTTTAAATTTTTTTTTTTATATTACTTGTTTTAATTTTACATTCAATGAGGTGTATGGATTACAATTATATTTTCAAATATAGAAAATGCCTTCAAACTTAATGTAAAATATTTAAAAAAAATTTTTGAATTGATAAGTCATAAGTCATTTTCGACTAAGCACAGACTTTTCGCAGTGTTTCCAATATATTTTCTAAGGATAAGGTAAAATCTCCCTAGAGAAACATTTATCTTCAAAATTATAAGTTAACTTGGGAAATATCATTGAAAAACAAATCCAGCTGCTTTTTGCCACTCGTTATCCGATTCCTCTTTTAGGAATACCGTTTTCTTTTCTTTATAGAGACGTGCTTAGCATGAGCAAGCATGACATCGTACACAAGATGTAATTAAATATAACACTTTCTTTGAATTCTCCGTGGACCTCCAGTCTGTACATGACATCAAACTTAGTACAAAGAAAAGAAACGTTTATCCGTTTTTGTGTCATGTATCTAATAATGGAACTCATCTGCTTTCATTTCTGGTCACGATGTCTATTGCTTTTTGCTTCAGTTGCATCATTGCACTTAGAAAGTATAGAGATGTTTGCTGTATTTTTGGAAAAAAAAAAGATTATGCAATCTTGAATATAGTTATTAATGTGTCTGTAGTACATCATGCAGAAAAATGGCTGTATACATTGTTGTCGGTAAGTTGTTGACTGAAACAGCATAAACATGCGCTACGAAATTGGATATGCAAATAATTTGAACAAATGTGCTTTGGTATTTAATAAATCTTTCCCATTTGAAAGGATATTACAGTAAGAAAGCAGTCTACCAAGAAATATTTATGCTTTCCTTTATGCTAATATTTCATTAGATGTTTGATAAATTTTATGCATTTTCTTTTCAATGTTATTTGAATGAAAAAAAATCGTGTCCTATTTATTCAGTTTTATAAAATAAAAAAAAAAAAAAAATAAGTTTAAAAACAACATTTAACTTCGTATTAATTGCTCACATATACCTATTTCTTATAAGAAAGATAGTTTCACATCTGAAAATATGAAAATTGCGAAAAAAAAAAAAAAAAATTTAAAAATAGGATTACAATGCAAACTAATTAAAATAATGTATTATAGTTAATTATATTTTTAAGTTTTTAAATTATATTTTAATAATATTTTTAGTTATACTTTATGTTTTTTATTTATATTTTTCTTCAAAAATGAAGAAAAATTAAAGGATTCAACCTATTCCAATAAATCTAATGCATTTATTTAATATTAAATTTCATAGCTTGAATTGACGTAAATATTAATTTTGAATCATAGTATCAAAATTAAATTCATTTCAATTAATTGTTAAGAAAATTTGATTTCAATGTTTGTACAATTGGAATTTGAAATTATTATTAAAATAAGAATATTTTGTCCTTAATGCAAAATTTGTTTCATTAATAATTTAATTTGGCATGAAATCTTTACCTATTCTTTATTAGATTGCTTCAGTTTTGTACTTAAACACGTGCATACCGTCTATTTACAATAATAAATTGATTGAAAATCATCACTTAAATAGAAAAATAGCTTCTTATTATTACATGCCTTAATTTTAATTCAATAATATTTAAATGAAATTTGCACAGTTTTAGTTGTGATTAATGATATTTTAGATCGCGCACAATTTGCACAATCCTTTCGCAATTGAAAACTCATATATAAACTGCATTAAAAAGTCACTACAGTTCCTTCCTTCAGAACGCTTTTATTGAAAAATACTTTATAAAATGTTTTAACGCGACATTGAGTCGGACCTGGAGGTTAATGCAGAGCAATCATTTTCAGCTAAAGTGCATTTAAAAACCTATCTATCATTTCAACATTTCTCTCATTAAAAAGTATTTTTATCGCATTACCTAGTTTGTTGAACGAATCGCAGCTTAAACTCGATACAGTTGTGATTTTTTTTCAACAGTTTTAAATCGTAATTATCAAATTTGAAAACAGGACTGGAGTCTAGTTAATCTTTGACCAACACAGTTGACATTTTGCGTAAGACATCTGAATGATTGAAACTCGTGATAACTGGTAGATCTGTGAACCGAAATGCTCCAAATAATGTGTCAATAAATTTATGATAAATTGCCATCTTATGTCCATGATTTTCTAATTTAAAAGCCGATTTGAAACCTTATGTGTCTTCCAAAAACAAAGTTGAATTTTTTTCTGAAAATTAGCCGAAATCTTAGAGAGCGAATAGTAGCTTAAACTCAACAACTGTTATGATTTTTTTTAGCTCCAAATCATCGTAATTATCAAATTTGAAAGCAGTACTGGAGTCTTCTTAACTTTTTGGCCAACAGTTGACATGTTGCATAACACATCTGAATGATTAAAATTCATGATAACTGATTTATCTGCAAACTGAAATGCTCTAAATAACGTGTCAATAGATTTATGATCAATTATCTTATGTCCATGATTTTCTAATTTGAAACCTTGTACATCTTTCAGAGAACAAAGTTGAATTTTTTTTGTGAGCCGGTATTCTTAGAGAGCGAATCACAGCTTAAACTCAACTACTTTTGAATTTTTTAACTGTTTCAAATCGTAATGATCAAATTTGAAAGCAGAACTGGAGTCTTGTAAATCTTTTGACCAACACAGTTGACATTTTGCATTACACATTTGAACGATTAAAATTCATGATAACTGGTTAACTGGTAGATCTGAAAACCGTAATGCTCTACATATTATGCCAATAAATTTAAGATCAATTATCTTATTATCCATTATTTTCTAATTTGAAAACCGATTTTGTGAACCTGGTGCATCTTTCAAAGAACAAAGTTGTTGGTTTTTTTTGTGTGTGAAAATTAGCCAAATTCTTAAAGAGAGTACATCTGCAAAGAAACAACGCTAAATAATACTTGAACCCTTTCCGTGCATGAAAATCACATTTTGAGATGCTTGTGTAAAAGGGGCTTTAAATTAGATTAACGTTTAAACAAGAGAGGTGGAATTAAATTATTTTCTTAAACATCTTGTATTTTTACTAGATAGTAATTAAACTCGCATCCTGTTGCTAATGGAACTGTGCTCCCCTGCGATTTTAAGCACGCAGAAGATATTTTCAGGGCAGTGCTTAGCTTAATTCTTGCCAAAGGAAAAATTTTCAAAATCCTGGGAGGGTCTTGGTTATTATAAACCCGGAAATTACTTACCAAAATTTTAATGAAAGTGTTATGATGATGAAATTAAAGCACAGATTGGCTTCACTTCAAAAGGAAACGTAGCCATTTTGATTAATTGTTATGATCGGGATATATCATTACGACTTTACGGATTTTTACGATCGGTTGTTACCGATTTCAATAAACTTTTAAGATTATGCAGTTTGATGTTTTCTGATAGGATAAACAGTGAATAGTTTAACGTGGAAAGGTTTTACTGGAGTGAAAATATTGTATTCTTTACAAATTAGACCTACGGAACAAAATATGAAGTTAAATGGGGATTATAAAAAATAATTGACAAAAAGTTGTTTAATTTACTAATTATAAAAAAAAAAATTATTCATTCAAAATGTAGTATTTCTAACTGGGTCGTTGATAAATAAATAACAGATTTAAATTAGTTGACAAAAATTTTGGAAAATTGAAATGCATTTATCAAGATTAAATATTCTATAGAAGATTGAAATGCATTTAGCAAGGTTAAAGATTCCAGAAGAATGAAATGCATTTATCAAGGTTAAAGATTCTACAGAAGATTGAAATGCATTTATGACTATTTGTTCAGAGTGTTTAAACATTTCTGCAAAAAATTGATCAGGAAAGTCAAGACTGCCTAAAAAGAAAAAATAAATGAGAATTCATAAGTCGTTGTCTTATATACTGGAAGAACTAAGGAATTATGTAAAATAGTTTTGTAAGTAATAATTTAAAGAAATTAGAGATATTCTTTTAACTAAGATAAAATCTTCTACAAGGTGTTCGTAAACTGTTTGTAAAAATAAGAGAGGTGATAGTATCCATCAACACGAACAATATTTGCAATAGAAACTAGACCAGCCTCCCATTCATAGCGTAAGAAACACTAAAAGTTAAATGTTGAACTAGTAAAACAGAGAAGACGCGAAAAAAAGATAGAGATGAGAGTATACCAAGTTGCACAGTCACATTCTGTTCAAGGAAAGACTCGAAATAGTTTAAGTATCCGGTTGCACAGTTCAAACTGATAAAGAAAAGAATGGTGCGTCCACTTGAAGTGTCCTTGATATCGTGTTTATTCTGTCCACTTCAACAACTCGCAACTCAACATCCACTCGTAACGTTATCTTTCGTGGAGTTCACAGACAGCTCGTATACCAATGATTTCATGTGACACAATAATAATCTAAAGCATGGAAGATGTAACGTTTTTAAAAAGTAACATTTGTTTCAGCTGGCATCCTATGGGAAACTTTTGAATCAATCAGCTGTAACTGTCGGATTTTTTTTTCCCTTCCGAAAATTGCATACGACATATCCTTAACTGTGATGCTCTGGAAATGTCATTTCTGTCTTCCCTGAAAAAGTAGCATTTCAAAATGACGACTTGTGCTGTTTGAACGTGTTTCGAAAATACTTTTCTCTGAGTGGAATGATGTCTAGATTCTATTGTAAATGTCCGAATTGATGAATAGTGTGATAACTCTTATTTAGTTCAATTAGTTTACAAACACCCTGTATATTTGCAGAAAATCAATCATCAATACTGTATATTATTATACGTTTCAAAAAAAGTGTTTAAAAATTACCAAGAGAAATTTTTTATTTGTATAATGAGTTACTTGTTCTTAATTAAAAATTGTGTTTTGAAACAGTTTCACTAAATTTAAAAATAATATAGCTTTCCAAAGAATTGTGTGCGATTTTATTTCCCAATTTATAAAGTTTGGTGTTTATTACTATCATTCGCACATTCTTTTGCTTGATATCTTTTTTACAGGTTATATAAGAAGATGGATTTCAAAAATTCATAAGCGAAACTTTTAATCTTTCAAAAAAAAAATTTTTTTAATATTTTCTTGACTTTTTAAAAAATTATGTCATATATGGAAATGAATTAACAAGTTTCTTCCTCTTACGATGGCATAAGAATAATTCTACAAATCCTGATAAAAATCCCGATGAAGAAGTTTCAAAATGAAAGAAATATTTGTAAGCATTTCAAATTGATTGAATTTATTTTTAAACATAGTTTACAACATATAAGAAATTTCTTTGAAAAATAAAAATAAAATCTACAACTAATCCTACATATCGATAAAATAAATAAATAAATTATCCTGCGTTTTTCACGCTCATGTCAAAACAATTGTATAGTGTTATATTTATTCAAAACATTATTTTATTCAAAGACAATAAGGCACCCGTTCTCTTATTGTTAGTTTAAAGGAATTATTTCCCCGAAGTACAACACACGCATACGAATGAGCGCATTGTATTCAGCACTCGATTTTCTGTCAAAACGCAGCTGCCAATACACATTGTGACACGAGTCGAGATTCAAACCTTGCTGGTGTCGCTCTTTTAATATCACGAGTCAACTCTCACGAAAGTTTAGCTGAGCAGTTAATTTGCTTGGAAATGCCGAGAAACGTAATAAAGCAGTTCTAATACCGAGCGCGATAGGACATCGTATGACACACAGGAAGAAACGTGCTCCCTCGTAAAAAGGACGCATGACTGACCAAATGACGCTGGAGTTCTTTTTTCATAGGGTAGGGACTTAATGACCGATCACGCTGAAACTGACAGTTGGTGGCTGCGCGTGATTCAGGTCTGAATCACAACAAGCATCTGCTACCGAATTATTTCGCGCTCAGGTCAGGAGGGGATTTTTAGAATTGTTTCTCACCCCTTCCTTTGTGTTAACCCCGAAATAAAAACTGATACCCTAAAGTCATTTTTTATTTCGATTTTATGCTTGGATTAATATAGAGAGGAGGTATTGGATAGGCTTATAAGGTGCGTATACCTATGCCATAGTGATTGGTGAAAACTGGTGCATATAAAGAAGTGCCACCATGCAAAAAGAGTGCCATATTTCCTCTTCATTTCTACAACTCATCTCTATGTGACTATCTATTCAAATGATATAATAAAATATATATGAAAAACAATACAGACTGAAGCAAGGTTAAAATTTGATAATTTTCTGAATGTACTATTGACCTTATCTTTACAATTCACAGCATTTTTAGCAAACCTGCAAAAACAACATAGAAAGCATGGAGAAAGCTTTTATTTAAAAATATATGTATATTGACAAAAATTTCTAGGATGTAAGATGAGATCACAGTTCTATTTGGTATTGTTGTTGTTGTCGTATTCCCTGAAGAATATAAGAAAATCAAATATGTGATGCTCCCGAATAATATTAGCTATGTTGATTGCCAGCTGGAAGTATAAATCCTCTTCCGAGAGATTGTATATATAGCGGTAATATATAGCAGACAATATATGGCGGATGCAACAGTTCCATTTGATTCTAATTCAAACTGATTACACTTTTAATAATCTTATAAGTTAGTAAACAATCATTTTAGTTGATTAGGAAAATTCTAGAATTATTTATTCATCTTTTCCCTGAAAAAAAATCAAATTGTCTGAGAGAATTATTGAATATGCAGTTCGAACGATATACGGTACATAAACTAGATCTGTGAATGAATATACGTCTATGCAAACTGATTTAAGATTAAAATTGATCAATATAAAAGGAATGAAACAGATATTTCTTGTTAACTATTACAAGATAATATGTTGGCAATTTTTCCACAACGGATAACATTTTAAAATTGATTAAAGATAGATTTCAGTTGACTGTATAATAATAGTCTGATAGGATGATAACGGTCTATTATCATCCATTCAACTGAATCTATCTTTTAATCAATTTAAAAATGTCACTCATCTTTTGCCGATAACATTTTTGCAACGATATACAATAGATTTATTAACCAAACATACTTTTTACTCAGTTATAGGTAAAAAGGTTAACGGTTTGAAACTGATTATGCATTAAAGGGAAACATTAAAGACATTTCCTTGATTGTTTTAAGATAAATTTTGGATTTATTCCTATACTAAAAACTCAATTAAATCTCCAAAAAACCTAAAAATTATTCAAATTAACCGTTTAACTTTTGAATTTCAACAAATATTTGCTTTTATATTAATTTTTATAAGTAAAAATAGAAATCTAGTACTATTTCCCTATTTTCAATGTGCTATAAAAATATTTGAACAGTGTTATCTCCAGAAAGCTTTTCATTGTTTCTTCTGTTTATTGTTTGACAATAGAAGTTTTGGATAAACGAAAGTTTATATGTTTAGCAGTGCAGCAAAGTTTAAAACTGTTAATTTATCCTCATGACTACTTTTCATTATTACAAAATTAGCTTTTGATAATTATTCACTGAGATACCTCTACCAGAAATTCAAAATCTACCTAATAAAACAATGCTTTTAAATTAAAATTAATTAAGTCTTGAAATAAAATCAATGGAAGTATTTGCAGTAGCATAAGAATTACATTTATATTTGGGGAGTATTTTTGGGTTTGGTCTCAGTTGAATTAAGAGATTCAAATATTAAAAGGGAATTACTGAAAGTCTTTCAGTATTCTTCTTTATTTTTATAAGACAGTCACTTGGGAATTGGTAATTACTCCCGGAAGGAATAAATCCAACCAGCGTTTAAAATTCGTTTAAATTAAATTTAAAAATAACATTTACTATCAAATTACCCTAAAATAAATCAATAGTTGCAACAAATTATTATATTATTTTATGTTTCTGTTGGGTAGAAAATTTTGAAATTGTTTACAACTTTCCCATCTCTTTTTTAAATAAAACTTTATTAATAAATCCTCACTGTAGAACCTTTTAATTAATTAAATTAACTTGTACTGAATAATAATTTTCTAGTTTATATATCATTTGAAAACTAAAGAATTTTTTTTTAAAAAAACAAACTGTAAAATACGCACTTCGTGTATTAATTCAAAAAATGATTAGTATAATAATTATATTAATCTATAATAAAGAGAGAAATACTTGATGAATTATCCAACTAATTGAAATCTATCGTTGAAAATTGTAGTCTTCAAGATAATTATAAACTTAAAAACGAAAGAAATCATATTTCCGAATAATAATAGTTATTATTTATTTTTAAAAGAAATTAGAAAGTTGCTTTTATCTTTAACGAAAATTTGACACTTCTACGGGTATTAAATTATATATAGTTTATTTAATATTATGTATTGTTCATTCATTATAATATATGCTTTTAATTAAATTCTGAATAAAATTTGTACAAAAATCTATTGAAACATGCACTAAATCAATTTTTAAAATGTCTACAATTATAACATATGTAAAATCAAAGTGGAAAGTGCAACGTGAAGGGAAACACATTGAAAATGAAAGCACATTGAAAATGAAACACATTGACAATGAAAACACATTGACAAAGATGAAGTGTGTAACCGAAGTGTAGGTTAGTTTGCCATCTTAAATGTCCTTCCCAAAAAAAACGATGATGCATAGCATGGTAAGTTTCGACACCTTGCGATGCTAACTGATCAAGTCTAAGTTGGATATAAACAATAAAATAAAGTTAGGAAATTTTAGCCTTTGAATTCAATAATAAGAATTCAAGATATTTAGAAACCTTCTGCAGGACTACATTTCAGAAATTAAGTTTAAATGTTACAATACTATAAAAGGCTATTGAAATATAAATTGGTATAAAATGTTGTTGAAAGATACATTGTTATAAAATGTTAAGGAAAGACACATTGTTATTGAAAGATATTTACTAAATTACAATTTCCCAATGATTTATTTAAAATAATTTAAACCATTGAATTCAATTGAAAATAGATATTAAGATTTGTGTTAGGAAAACATAGATATGAAAAGCAAACTTTTACTGAATAGCTAATCTTTCTTCATTTATAAATAAGTAAAGACTATTAATTTAGAGTATACATTGGAAAACGTTTACTTGTATTAAATTTTCCTTTTGTCGAAACAACTTAAATTCAATGCACCAAATTGTTCAAATTTATTAAACAAAATGAATTCTATTTCAGCAGAATATTATTAACCAAAAACAGAAACTTAAATGCTTGAATGCTGAATTTTATTTCTTAAAATAATCTGAGAGAATGGCTTCTTTTAATTTTGTTTTTTAACTTCGTAAAATTCTTAAAAGAGATTTGATTATAATTAAGCATAGCTTTTGCTGGAACTATTTTTATATTTATCTTAAGATATTATTTCGACTTCTGAATATTATAAATATTTTTACAATTTAATCAGTTTTTCATTTCTTATTGTAGCAGAAACTTGGAATAAGTAAATAACTACATCCGTATATTAGTATACAAAGCAAACATCGAGATATTTGATCTGCTCTTACTATACGAATATTTTTAGGAATAGATAAATTATATCCAATATATATTAAAAGATTTTAAAAATTGTTCATCAATATAGATTATATTTCTTAAAATAATCATTACCGTATCTTTCCAATAGACTCATGGAAATGATTGCGATCGTAGTAAAATACATAATAATAAATTTTAATAATGAAAATAATAATAAATTTTAAAATGCATAACTATTAAAATCGATCCGATTTCTTTAAGATCACACAAATAGTTAAACATTGTTAATTAACGCAAGAAAGAAAATTAATTTCCTATATTATTTATCCTTACTCCCAAAGAAAATTTTAGAACAATGATTTTATAATTCATGTGTAAATGAAAATTATCTTTTGTATGCATTATCTGTTAATGCATTTTATTAGAAATAAAGTTCTTAATGTATAATGTTACTGTTTTCATTAAAACATTTTTACAAAAGACTGAATATTGAATTTGAAATTAAAGATTAATAAAAACTTTATTCCTTTTAGGGAAATTCGTATGAATAAAGAAATATATTTAAATAATTGATATGAAAATAAATTAAAATTGGTTAAAGTGTTCAATGAATGGGGGATAATTTAATACAACGAACATATAATTAAATTAAAAACAATGATAAGAAACATAACATTTGTATTTTTATTAGAAGATAAAACCATATTTATATATATATGGTTCAAATAACGGATTATTTTTGGTCCCCTTGATTATAAATAAACATAGGATCATTTTTACAATAGCGCAATAAATTCCATAAAAAACTTATTTATGCAAAGGAAGCAATGTATTGTTTTCATAGATAACATATTATAATAATATACTACATTTACATTGTAAGTGAAAAAGTGTTTTTATTAGAAATTCAATTTAGTAAAAAAAAAAGAATAATGCAGTACCCATCGGGTTTTGCAATTTCATTATTTCTGAATAGTTTAACAGGGCTTTAAATTAACTTAACAATTTTAAATTAAATAATACTCACGAACGAGAAAAACACGATTTCCTAACGCTTTTATACTTTCAAAGAAACTGTTATGAGATTTAAAGATGATTGCTTACAAAGAGTAAATTGCGGCCAATTAAATCAAAATAATCATCTTAATATTTATGCGACAAATAAAACAACAATACCATAATCCTTAAGGATTAGCATCAAATTACAAACTTAATTTATTAAGTCATACTTATATGTTCTTCATAAACTGGGTCTTGCTTACGTAAGATTACCTTTAAGTAAATAGCTTTTTTGTAATTTTTAAGTTTTTTTTAATATCATAAATCTGAGATTAACTTTATTGATGAAGAATTAAATAATGATACAAAATTGCGTTGCTTATGAAGTATTTGAATTGCAGACTTAAAAAACAAAAATGTGTTTACAAATGATAAAATAAATTTGAGATGCAAAATGTACTATCGAATACTGCATTTTGCAGTATTAATTTGTGTCTCAATTTGGAATTCATTTGTTGTAATAAAACGATGAATGTAAATAAAAATTGAATTTTAAAAAATTGAATTATTTTACCTCAATAAACAATATATTGAATTATTTTACCTCAATAAGCTTCTGAAATCTACAGCTTCTCATAGCTTTTTAATATTCAGTTCTGTTAGAGCAGATTTTTATGTGATAAAAAAAATTGAGACATTCTTTGAGTGTCACTATATTTACTATTTCAAGAACTATCAACATTTCACATTTGAAATTCCTCCTATTTTTTAAAAAAATATTTATCATTTTGAATATGTAAACAATTTGTAATATTATTTTAAATATTTAAACAGTTTTTAATATCCTTTTAAATATCTAATCAATTTAGAATATAATTTTAAATATTTATTTACTTATAGGAACTTATTATTTTTAAGTAAATAATATACTCGTTCTTATTAAAATTAATATGAGCTTTCAATCTTATTTACGGAATACGTTTGATACTTATTTTACAATTTAAGGTGCACTTTCTCTTTACAAATGAATCTTTCTACAGTCTTTTAGATTTTATTTCGAAGTACTATAACTTCTTAAATGCCAATTCAATTGGTGTATTCGTTTTTAAACAACAACTTAAATATAAACATGAAAACGAATTCCATTTCATGCATTAAATAATATTCATGTCGTTTTATCTTTATACGAAATCTTATAAATGATAACAAATAAAAGCAAATATTAAATAAAACCTCAGTCTTTTTCAAGAATTTAAAATGTTTTCAATTTTATTTAGAAATCTATAGATAAAATTATTTATTTCTTAGCACTTAAATGCCTGTTGTCCAAAATATTTTTTCAAAATAAGAGTGTGACCGATAAAGATACATTTTTCTTTTATTTGTAGAGATATTTATAACTAATAAAGTCATATTTACTGTGAAATTCTTTAAATAGAGTTAAATTTTTCTATTATTTTCATCACAATGATGCTCCATTTATTAATACCAATTATTTTGATTCACTTTAAATTAGTTGGCTAAAATTAACTGAATTAAAAGAAGACTGATTGACAAAAATACATTTTTTTCTTTTTATTTGTAGAGATAATTATAACTAATAAAGTTACATTTACTGTGAAAATTTTTTAATAAAGTTAAAATTTTCCATTATTTTCATCATAATGATACATCATTTATTAATAACCAATCATTTTGATTCACATTAAATTAGTTGGCTAAAATTAACTTAATTAAAATCATGAATTTGGGGATGGAATAGTTATAAATAAGATGCAAATCAATTGGTAAATTAAGTACAGGATGAATCAAAGCAATTAAGCATTCTTCTTGATTACGTTACAAAAAGATATAGTTTTATTTAATTGTAGAGATATTTATTACTAATAAAAGTCATATTTATTGAGAAAATCTTTTAAATAAAGTTAAATTATTCCATTATTTTCATCACAATGATGCATCATTTATTAATACCTAATTATTTTGAAATTATTCACTATAAAGTAGTTGGATCAAAATTAACTTAATTAAAATAATGAATTTAGGGATGGAATAGTTGTAAATAAGATGCAAATCGATTGGTAGATTAAGTACGTGATGAATCAAACCAATTAAGGATTCTTCTTGATTACGTTACTAAAGAAAGAATGCTTCAGGATTTTGCCTACCAAAAAAGTAAACTAATAGGAGTTTAAATTACTCTCTCCCAAGAAAGTTGCTTCTTGTTTCTTCGTATTTACGTTAGAATGCAAGTTGTGTACATACGTGAATACCATACAAGAACAATGATCTGTGGATCCTTTTAATTGTAGAGATATTTATTACTAATAAAAAGTAATATTTACATCGAAATTTTTTAAATACAGTTAAAATTTTCCAACTTTTTCATCACAATGATATATCATTTATTAATACCTAATTATTTTGAGATTATTCACTTCAAATCAGTTGGTTAAAGGTAACTTAATTAAAATTTGATGATTGAACAGTTATAAATAAGATTCAAATCGATTGGTAGATTAAGTACGTGATGAATTAAACCAATTAAAAGGATTCTTCTTGATTACGTTACCAAAGAATGCTTCAGGATTTTGCCTATCAAAAAAGTAAAACAATGGGAGTTTAAATTACTCTCTCCCAAGAAAGTTGCTTCTTCGTATTTACGTTAGAATGCAAGTTGTGTACATATACGAACACCACGCAAGAACAATGATCTGCGGATCCTTTTTCCAGTGCCTTTCTGCCCTTGTAAGCGATAGCGTAGGACTTCTTTCATAGCGTCCAAATTAATGTTTTGTTTCCGTTTGCGCGAAGGAAACAAGATTACTGTTCCTTCTCTATGTTACTAACGAGATGAAATGAAAGCGGGTTCAGTGTACAGAAAAAATGCAAATGCATGTATCCTTTTTGCAGAAGCGGCAGCGTTATTTCACTTTGTTTGCAGTCATTCTTCTTTCTTTTTTTTTCTTTTTTTTTTTCTCTTTCAGAAATTCTTTTATTTTTTTATTATTTATCTTCTTTAGTTTCAATTTTACTCGAAATGTTTAGCTTTGCTTTCGAGTTTTTCTGCTTATTTATGTTGCGTTCAGAGAATTATTTGGGCCTCACGTATAAATGTGGCCCAGAATCGTACCTTCTGCAAAGGCTTTTAATATTACCGTTTACCCTGTTTGGAAAATAAGATAAACTAAATAAATAAGGGATTTGTGCATCCTAAAAATGGTTTTGACTTGGCTGTAATGAAATTTTTCTGCATTTTTAATGGTGGAAAAGTAATGTAATGAACGCAGATGCCAAATGGAACTTGATGTATTGCATTACGAAAATATGTTGCGAAAAATCTAGATTTTATATCTTTAAACATTTGTAATGATTTTTTATTTGAGTGCTATTTGTTAAATAAAAGCAACTGCATAACCATAAATTTGAATTTATATTTTAATATTTATTTTTGTTTTATTATTTATTAATTATTCCATTACTGTTATTAATTTTAATTAGTGTGCAATAAGTTACACTATATTACATACAGTATGTTGTTTATATAGTCTAATGCAAGGGATATGGAAACCCGAATTTATCAAGAAAGAATTTTTATTTTAACAATAAATAAATAGTAAGTTAATTTCAAATACAATTTGATTGAATCATTTAAATTTAACTTGGCTTGTATTTTACTGGAAAACAAAATACAGTCATGTTATTCCTCTCCTTAGATTCTGTAAATTGTTACAATCCTTCGTGTTCATAAAATCTAAAGCTCTTTTTCATAATTACACAAATATTTTTAAAATTAAATTTAAAGAAATTAAATCATCTGAAAGTGCATTCTAAATGTCATAAAAAATGGTAACAGCCAATAACGCAGTATTGAGTTCAGATGTTAATAGTAGCAAATAGCATTCCATTAATCAAAATTTTTTATATTACTAAAAATTTTAAATCTATCTAACTTGAAATTTGTTTAATACAAATAAACATTTTTTTTAAAAATTCTGTGAAAGATTTGGGTTTAACAGAAATAAACAAATTGGTTTTTGAAATTTCATTTTCAATCTTTGCAATTGCTCATTTTTTATTATTGTGGTTCTGAATACGAGTAAATTCCTGTAACACAATAGGTAATTTCCCATATTTAAAGCTGGGACAGCGTAGAAATATGAGTAAAATTTAATGATGGGATATAATTTATATATTTTGAAGCTAGATTTTAAACGACAAACGGCTTTATGTATATTTGTATATATATATATACAGATTTCCAAAAATTAGGCATTTCAAAAAATTGTGATTGTTAATTTCCATTCATTGGAATTTAATGAAATTTGGCAAAAGCATTAATCTGTATTAAGCAGAAGTGTTTCACAAATTAGACACTAAAGAAAAACAACAAGCTTATTTTCTGTCTTGAAAATACAGGAAATGGAGGCATGCCAAAAACTATACAATCAAACTTTAATGTGTTTTGAACTTAATATGGAATCAAATCATTTCTAACATCCATACAAGCACGATATCGATATTTCATGCTCAAAATGATGGCTGCATTAACTCAATTGGCGGACAAGCCCATAGCTGTGTTAAGGAAATTCAAAGAGGATGAAGATTTGGTTGCAGGCGGTGGGTTATGTAAGGTAATATCGTTGCAAAGAGCATCTCAAACATGTCCAGACAGTTAAAGTATGTAGATCATACTGAGAAACTGATAGACACATTAGTCTCTTCATGAAGGAAATTCTATCCCAACCAAGTTCTGTGGGGTCTAGCATTATAGTCTTGTAGATTAAAGGAGTTAACTACATCTACGTAAGGACGAACAGGTGGATCAAGAGAGCTCCTGCTTTCCGCCTCACCAACAATCTTCTGGAGTTACTTTACAAACAAAATTGGGACTCATCAATAAAGAATACAAACCTCAATAGACTTGCACTGCAATGGGCATGATTGAGTGCCTAATTAAACTTTTCATTTCGGTGGCGTGGTGAGAGGGCACACACAATGCTAGACTTGCATACAATACTCTTTCGTGAAATCTTCTGTACACAATTGATCTGGATACCAGCCTTTCTTAGCTGTTACAGAAAAAAAATAGATTCGATGTAGGAGAGTGTAGCGGATGTTTGCTTCCTTGCAATGAGTTCAAATTAACTGCCATTTACGGCACTTGTAGCTCTAGCTCTTCCTTGACTGCACCATATAGAAGTTGTTTTCTGTTTGTAGACAGGCATTGCACAAATTATATAAGGCCCCTCATTCAAACATCTTGTTACATAGGATTGACTCTGACCTCCCTTCTATTAGCCCAACAGTTTGCCACTGTAACTCTTATGATAAATGATGTCGAGTACTATTTGCAGAAACTCTAGAGGATGTTCAATTATTATTATTATTATTATTATTATTTTTTGCTATGTGTCTCGTGACGTTAAACGACAGCAGTTCCACTTATTTTCATGTCATATTCTGATGCAGAATTACTTTCTATAGTAATTTGTGTATTTTTAATGAAAATTTACTTATTTTTGACCATTTTTACTGATTGTTGCTTTTAATTTTATTTAATTGAGGAATTTGTACATTTTAATTGTGCAAATTTTATAGTAAAAAGATTAGCTTGAAAATCAGCCATCAAAGGAAAAGCTAAGCAAATTATTAAAATGATCTTATAATAGACTAAACGTAGAATGAAGTGATGCTCAAAGTATTTATTACATAAATTTCAAAAAAGTAAAAAATATGCATTATTAAAAACCTTCAATTATTCTTGAACTTAGTCCCTTAGTTTTCATAATTCACGAACAGTTTATATTTCGAGTATTAATGTGCAAAAAAGCCCACTGATAGGCAAAAATCTCTCGTTTGGAGCAAATAAGTCATTTGCAGAACAACCTTCTGTTTTGTGAACAATGTCAAATTACTTCCTTTAATTTTTCAATGAGTTGTAAAAAGAAATATAGTTAGAATGTAGAGGAAATGTAGTTAGAATAAATAGTTAGTATTTATGTGTAATTATTTTCTTTTCTATTCTGCCACTTGTTTAACAAGTGGACAAAGATTAAATTAGTAGAATTTCTTTTTTAGAGATAATACTTGTATCTTTCTTTAAGAGTGCAGTGTTTTTGTATGTTTATAACAATGTTGTATGTAACTATGATGATGCATAAAATAATTTTTACGATTTTACGCACATTTATTATCAATTGTATCTTCAACTATTTATTAGAGTTTCTGAATTTCAAGTAAAAGCTATTTATATTATTTCATTAAATTTTGTATTCCATTTGAAATTAAATTATGACACACAAAAGTTTCTGAAGATATGGTATTTAGCAATCATAATAGAATAACTTTCACAAAATAAAAAAAAAAAATTAACAGTTTCCACCTTACATTCACATATAATTACTTTACTATCTGTTTCACTAGAACTATTAACTATTACATTAGAAGTAGTGTTAATATACGCACGCGATATAGATTTCGCTTACCACCGCCTTAGCAAAATTTTGCTAAATGCACCAACCATTAAATACAATAAACAATAAATCCAAAAAATCTTTCGTTGAAATGTATTGGATTGAAAAAAAATTGCTGATCAGATAATAATTGTTAAACATATTTTTAAGGAAATTTAATACAAGCCACTTTCCTTCTAAAAAAATGTGCAGAATAAATTTATTATTATTTTTTATGATGGAACAGTAAAAGTTATTGGAAAATCTCTGGTCACAGTTTTATGTCTTCAGTTTTTCACACAATTTTCTATTATATGGTGATTTGTGGCTTGGATTGTCGAATAGAATAATGTAATGCCACGAGGAATGTTCGGAATGGGAGAGAAGCTGTACTTTTTCTTTAATCTTGCCATTTTCTACCAACTGGTATCCCGAGTTAAGAAGAACACAGAAGCTGCATTTGCATAAGGTTGGAGCATGAGCAACGAGGTTTTGATTCCAGACGGACACTTTTCTCCCTCGTCGACCAACTATCTAAAAAAAGTCACATTTTTTATCCACTTTATCTTTGATTTTTTTAGTTTCCCCCTTCCTAGTGAAGAGTGTTATAAAAGTACGTCAGTAGACAGAGAGAGAGAGAGACAGAGAAAAAAAAAAAAAGGGAGGGAGCATTAATATGGAACGTTTGGTGTTTCCGTAATCTTTGTAGTGGATGAAGATGGAAGGTAGGAAAAAAAGTCCTGTTTACGAGAGTCGCAGATGGTAGTTATGAGGGAGCGCCACGTGGTGCAATCTGCCAATTCGTGAGAAACGAATCATAAATCCACATAACCTGGACTGTTAGAGAAGATCTAGGAGGTAGGAAACGTGAAAAACAAAACAGCGTAGTACTTGATTTTTTTCTTTTTCAGTATTATTTATGCCTGTTCATTTCTATTTTTTGGAAAGGATGGGAAAATATTCTAAAAGGTTACTGTTCCACCGTCCTTAAGTAGATTATCTTCTGGTAGCTCCTGCCATCAAAATCAAAAAGAATTGAAACAGAAATAGCAAGACATGGGGAAAAAAGAAATCAGAAATCATGTCGTGTGTGAGAAAATTTCTTTCAACAGAAGAGACAGCTGAAATAAAGGATAAAAAAGAATCATTGCTTGTTCGATTTATTTTCAGTTAAATCTCATTGAATGTTCTTTGCTATATTATCACTTAAACTGCATTCGACATCTGAAATTCAAAGAAACATGCGGTATCATAATTAAACGTAGTTATTGTTGTAATGCGTATTAAGTTTGCTGATTTACTTCATGCTGCCGAATTTTTAATAAACTTTGAATTATATATATATATGCATATATTTCGGAAATAAAACAAAGTTATTATTTTAGACAATCAATCTTGGATATAAGATACCAGAAAAATACTTTTGTTCCTCAGAGATCTTTATTCATTGAGTAACCGGTTTTAACATAAGTACTTCTGATCATCAACACCAGGTGCTCAAAATTATGCAAAAATATAGAAAAAAAGTTGTTTTGTTTCACACTAAGTAGAAGTCAAATACAGAATGATAATATCAGTAAAGAAATCAATTAAGTAACCGAAAGAAAAATGCTGATATTATACAGAAAATTAATAGCGATTCTCGAATATTTGAACATATACTATAATGAAACGATATCCAAGTATTTTTTTATAGATAAATTCATTTAAAATTTTTCTCACTGTAATAGTTGCAAGACCTAAATACTTTACACATCTTCGAATGGTGCTACTTATTAACAATATTAGAGATTTTTTGTGTAAAATAATACGATATAACAAAAATGCTTATAAACTAGATCACTTAAGCAAGAATCATTAATTTAAGTGTACAAATAAGATGATGTTCGTTGTCAAAATGCGAATAGAACTATTTATTTTTAAAAATCAGATTACTTAAGTAATCTTTTTGTATATACTGAAAAATCAATCTCTCAAAAAAGATTTAAAAGATTGTCAAGTTTTTTTAAAATTGTGATTAATATAAAATCAACAATGACCTTTAGTTATAATGTTTTTTGACAAATCTGCTTCTAACTCTGTTAAATTTGATATGTTTTATTTATCATCATACATACTCGTAATTAATGAACGCACGTACTGTCTCTTAACAAAAAAGTGAAACAAAGAATACATATAGAACAGTTTTATTTGTTTGGTATTGCATACCATACTATGTCGGGTATTGCTTTGTATTTTTCTACTTTCCTATTATTAAAATGTTATTTCAAGTATGGAATGCGATATATTTGCTTTATTTTTCTAGCTTATTATGTCAAATATGGAATGTGATACATTTGTTTGTTTTTGTAGTTTAATATATAAAAGAGAAAACTATTATATTAAACCAGATTGCTCTTGTATATACGTGCTTCTCTAAGATGATTCGGATGATATATTATTTACCATGTCTTTTAATAATAAAAGAAAGTATCATCTAACATAGAGTAGAGATCCACCGTGATTTTCACCAAAAAATATTTTGCTTATCATACCCCCTTGCCATCGCCCCTCGGGAGAATTCAGTGACTAAATCAAGCTAGAAAAGATTTGCTTTGCAAGTCCATGGTAGCCTAATCCAAGCACGTGTCTCTGTGCCTGTCCCACCGTTTCTGTCCGTTGCACATGCACAACACAAAACGGGGGTGTCAACAGCTATTCCATTTATCACAGTTTCACCTCCCCTTTGACAAAACGAGACTAATCAAGTCGAGTATCAATCTGATGGGCCTGCATTTTAGGGCTTTCCTCACCATCTTGTACCATGAATGGAGAAATACCAGTCTTAGATCTGTTCCCTTGAATGGAATCGGTGTGGGGTGGGAAACACTGTGTGACGTCATTGAACAAAAGGGCGTCCAGCCGACGAGTGGAGGAAGTTTAAAGAACCAAAGCACGTAAATTCCACCCCTCCACAAATTCAACGATCTACCTCTGACCGGCGTCATCAGAATCCCCCATCCACCCCACTTTTTGTCCCCCTCCTTCTCGTCGTTTTCCCCGTCGGATGATCATTATGATGATGATAGCCTCAACTATCAAAAACACGTGTTTCTCTAACAAAGGGAGTGTTCTCTAATAAATTTTAGCTCTCCGTGGTTTTCTGAAGCCATGAGTTCTGATAATGGAAAGCGTTTTTCATGTAAGGTGCTTGGATGTCTTAGGTTTATGTATATATGTCCCATTGTCTTAAATGAACAATGCCAACTCTTTCATCTATTATTAACTAAACAAATAAATAATCGTAATAAAGAAATGTCTAAGTACATTTACTTTTTATTGCATATTTGTATGGATAAATATTTTATTTTTCGCGATCGTAGGTCGTTTTATACTGTGTTATCAATGTATATATAAGCAGATTGATATCTATAAAATTTTATATTGTATTCTTTTCTTAAAATATATACTATTTTTACATAAATAAGTCTATTTAATTTACCAATATTTAAAATTTAAAAATGCTTTTGTCAAATACCTAACTTTAAAAGAGATTTTAATGTTTTCATTATTAGGTAATAGAACAGTTTGAAAAATTCCCTTAAAATTATTCTTTAATTTCTAAATTTGTTTCACAAATACATATGTTACTTTAATTTTAGTATGTTTAACAAGATTCATGATTATTTATGCCAGATGCGAATCTTCAGTAATGCGCATAAACCATTCAACCTGTCAGGTTTTAGCCTTATATTATTATTCGTCATCTTATTATTTCAATTCTTGTGAGGCTCAAATATAAAATTTATACTCCTTTCGATTTGAAATGCACTTAAATTGAAATAGAATATTCAACAAATATTTTAGCATGTCTTTCTAAAAGGGGTGAAGTTAAGACAAAATTTGCATTTGTGTAATATAAAATATTTTTCAAGTAAGGTATTTTATTTAAAATATTTTATAGAAACAAAGGATCTATTCACAGATTGTTTTCATTTAAACACTAGGGTGATTGAGTTTTTGACCTGCTATAATCTAAACTCATCTTAACTAACTTAAATTAACATCTAAACACATTTTGTATAGAAAGAATGAAAAATTGCTGTGTTTTAACTGTTTTCTATTGAATACCCAATAATTTTTTTTACAAAACTATTAATTAAAAAAAATCACTAATATCTATTTGGAAACAAAATTCTTGTTAGGTTCAACAAAAAGAATTTTCAAAATTCTCATTCCCGGTCTGTTTACTCTAGATTCCCAGACTCAAGTCTGTTTAGCTCTCTTCAATATATGTAATTAAACAGGAGCATAGATTGGTTCTAATTAAAACACACACACTTTTAAAACATGACCGAATTCTAAGAGCGACAAAACAAACCAGACTCTAGACTCATTAACGCTGGGTGAAACACCACTCGTCAATACGTATTTTATGAGATTGTTCAAAAGATGTTAAACTTAAAACTGTGCTTTTTACACAGTAATCATGTTTGTTAGCAGATAATGAATTGAAAGACTCGACCATACATGTATTGTTGTATATAGTGTTGTATTTATATATATATATTTGGATTAATATATATTTGTGAATAGTTATTTTTAATCAAAAATATCAATAACAAATCGGAATATTGACACCATTTGACAAATTAATTTGCATTTGGTTATTATAAAACTTGAATCGAATTCTAAAACAATTATTAAATCAATAAAATGTAACTAATAAAAAATCAATAAATAATCAATAAAATCAATAAATGTAAATATAATGTATAATAAGTAAACAAATAAAAAGTAGTTTTTGGGGGGGGGCGAGTTCCCTCTTCCCGTGTAGTCATTTGTTTTCATAAACTTGATCATTCTTGCATTGAAAGATAGGATTTTTTTATTGTGGAGCATAAATATTATTATAAAAACTATTAAGAGATCTTGCTCGCAGAAATTTTTCTTAAATGTCAATATTTCAATTTTTTTTGGTAATCAATCATAATTTAAATCCATTATTTATATCAATCATTTATTACATACATCAATCATAGTTAAAATGGTATTTGTGAATGGAATTGTTGTTTGTATAAATATTCAACCTTACTTCATAAATTTTATAAAAGTAACTGGCTAAAAATAAAACTACAACTTTCTCAAATTACTTTTGAAACGTTGTAACTTTTCTACTGTTACAATACAACCACCTTTTGAGTGCCTTTGGAAATATAGGCAGTGTTTTAATACTGAAATACGTAAGTACTGAAACACAGTAATTTTTCAAGTGCTTTCAAAACTATCGTAACAGGTGGGGCATCAATCAATAAAAGATTCCAAAATTTCTTCTCTGTATTTTGCTCAGAAATTTTAAGTGTAAATAACTAACAGTATATCGATAAACATAATTTTAACGTGAAAAATTTTATTGAATCCCTTTTTTTGTTATGTATGTATAGGGAATATGAATGAGTGTTTATGATTTGAATATGGAAAAATTATGAAAAAAAATTAATTAAAACATCAACAATTTTTAAAAGATGATTTAATAAATTCAATAGCAAACTAAAATATGCACGAAAAATTGTGAAAAAAAAGTTTCCACATTCTAAAAACTTGAATTTCTTTGAATTAAAATCAAATCAAAATTATTTAAATTTTTAACTTCAAACTAAAAATCCTGGCATTGTTAATTTTGCATGCATTTTGTAAAGCAAATATATATTTAAACTATATAACATTTACCAAATTAAAAATAATAATTGAAGTTACTAAATGCATTTTTAAATACAATCTTGAATATCATTGAATAAAATATTATTAAATAGAATAATAAATATTGAAAATTATATTATTATTGAGATATATATTATTGAATACTATATATCTTTATTATTATTTAAGAACAAATAATTTCAAGAGAAATTAAAGTAAGATACAAAAAATCAGAATAACACTCTATACTTGCCCAACCATCAACCAAGCAATTTATAAATCCGATTCATGATAAAATCGCAAAATTCTAAAAACAATGCGATTTTTACGTATTTGTAAGTTATTTTTAAAAACTTTTAAATATAGGAAACTATCTAGTTACAGTATTTTATTTAAATCCCTATGTACATTTTCTCTACCCGTTCCCTATACTATTTTAAGAAATTAAAAGTTTTTGTCATACTCAATCATGAAAAAAGATTTGAAAAAAATAAACAAATACTATTATGCTATGACATTTTTGCTTATTTATCTTATCCTTACTTATTACCTTTCAAAATTTATGAGCAAAATTCATATCCAGAATATTAAAGACAAATTTCTTCTCTCATACAGTATGTCTATTTAATATGTAACGCATAGAATATAAAAGAAAAATATTTATTAAAAAATCTACTTTTAATTAGAAATTTTGTCCATTTACTTTTTAGACAAAATATTTATGTTAGCTGTAATCAACGTAGAAACTTTGAAGAAACCAGCCAAGACATATTTTTGGAAAAAAAAAATCGAATATTTTCTTCGATTATAATATAAAATTTATTTTTAAGTCTTAATATGGGCATAGATATTTAACGTTATATATATTCTTTAATAAAATTTTCATTATTTTGTTAATAAACCTATGTGTTATTACAATGCTGTTGAAAATATGCATACTATGTTTACATATATATTATATTATATATGCATAAATATTTTGCATCTATTGCAGAAATATGTCGTGATAGTTTAATTATAACTTTAAGCTTAGGTAAAGCTACACTCAAGACTAAATTATAATGCTCTAACTAACGTGTAAAAAGTTGAGGTTGTTTTGGATAATAGTGGGATTACTGTCAGAAACAAAGAGAATGATTGGCGATTGAGACATCATGTCTAAACGTATCGTATGGCTTAGTGGGAGTTGTTCCCGTTTTCATCCCCACTTCACGCAAATGTGGAATACATACCTTAGAAATTCCTTCTAAAACGCAATAACTTCTTCAAATCAGCTATAATTCCTCTTCATCATATACTATGTGGATCACGAGGGATCCAATGTGGGGAAAAACTGAATACCACTATAAAAACCAAAGAGAAATTTGTATTATTATTAGGGACATGTAGATTCAAGACATTTAATATAGTCCATGTATTTAATATAGGACATGTAGATTCAAGACATTTAAAAATCCAATTTTTAGATTAATATCTTATAACAATCTATTAGTTTAAAATAAATAAGATAATTTAATTTAATTTGATTAATAATTTAGGTAAGCACTTGGAATGATGCGGATTATTTTTATAGATTACAGAATTCAAAATGGTGAAATCTTTACTTTACTTACAATATAGACCACTGAACATTCGTTCAACTTTAAAAGGAGTTTGAAGAACATCTCCAGTTGCATATTTAAACAAAAAGTATTTTAAATCGGAATATATCATAAATATTTATTTTGAAAAGCTTATGAATTATTGTGATAATGATAACTTTTGGATCAGTAAATTGCATTTAGTAAAGGAAAGCTATCTTTAAAAGAATAATACACGTTGTTAAATTTTCATGGTTAAGATCTCAAACTTGTTCATGAGCACGTTTTCTCTAGTATCTAACTGTCTACGAATCAAACTCATGCATTAACGAGTGAATATTTCGAAAAGGACTAATTTATTACAAGTGAATAAACTTTTTTAACTGTAAAGAAAACTTTTCTTCAATGCTTTACTTACATAAAATATTCATAATTACATGTTTCCATTTGATTTTTGTGATATAGCGATTTGAAGATTTACTCATATAAGATATTTTATAAATCTAGAACAATTTTTAGATATGCAAGAACATATTTTATACAAGATTGTTTATTTTCCACAAAAAGCGTGACATTTGAAGTTGTTTGCAAAGCAATGTTACAAATGGAAAAAAATAATTCCCCTACTGATTTTTACAGAAAAATCGTTTTTTTAATTATAATTAATAAAAAAAAATTATATCTGAAAAACGATTTTTCATTAAATATATAAGAAGAATGCAATAAATTAATTATAATATTACTTTAAAATAAATAAATAAATAAATTTATTTTATGCAAAGTTACCTATTTAATTTCGAAAAAACCTTAATTTTATAGGAATTTTTTTAACATTTATGAAAAAGTTTCATTTTAAATGAACCAGGCAAAAAAAAAAAAAAAAATCAAGAAATTTTTGTATAGTAAGAAATTTAAATTTTTAAATTTGCTATCAAGAATACGAATGGCGTATAAAGTCAATTTTTTTAACCTCTTATTCATTTGACGAAAAAATGTTTGGGAGTTTACAGTCTGTAGGTTTTCTTATAATTATTAAAAATTCATCAAGAGTATTTTTCAAAATTTCTTTAGATTTTTTTTCTCCCTGATCAATTTCCTGAAGGTGAATGCTTCTGAATAAATTCATAGTTCTAGAATCATAGTACAAGTAACAAGATTAAAAAATAACTATTTACAATTTATGCTTTGAAATTTCAAACAATATACACTAATAGTTTAAAACAAATATTGATAAAAAAATCCACTTTAAAAAAATTTTTTTTTTTCCAAATATATAAAAAAAAAATTATTCTTAACACATCAATGATCATAGAGTACAATACAAAAAAAAAAAGCAGATGTAGTTTGAGATAAATGAGAAAATAAAGATAACTCAGACAATAATGGAAGGAGTAATAGTCTTTTGGATAATAGTCGTAATAGTTAGGAGATAGAATTACAGAAGGAGTAATAGATTTTTGGATATTCCCAGGACAGTTCAATTGGAAAAGGGGAAGATTAAAGGAAAATTAAAAGGAAAATACATTTTTTTAAACATATTCAAACACACTAAATCTTTCTTATCAATGGACACAGAAAAGGTTAAAATCTGATTATCAACAATTATTGTGGAGTAAGTGTTACTAATCGATTTCTTAGTAGTAGTTATCCTAGTAGTATAGATTTCCTCAATCCAATGATACTGCATAGAAAAACATATCACTATAAATGTCTTTGATGACAAAAGTTCTATTTGTGTTTTTATTTCATTTTATGTTAAATACAATTTCTTCACCCACACAAAAAATGATTTTTTTTTCTCACATTTTTACTCTAGAAATTCAAACAAATATTTTCTTGCTAGTTTAATAAATAGTAACCAGTTATATTGGAAATTTCTTAAAAATATATGTATATATAAATATATGCATGAGTTAACGTGTTTTTAAATTAATGTATTAAACATCCAACACTGTATCTTATTTAAATATACGAAAATGTTTAAAAATGCTTATACAATAAACAGTTTTGTCACATAAAGGGCGATAAGTGATAATTTCAGTGCTGAAAATATGATTGTTGAATAGTGATAGAGTCGGCTATGTGTGTTTTTGTTAAAGGATTAGGTAGTACACCAGGCTATTGGTCGTAGGAGAGCGTCTTAAACCAGGGTGCTGTGTGTGCGAACTTGTTCTTTCCGTCTGATTCCGACACCTCGTTACAGTAATTACAGAAAATTAGAGATAGTGAACAACTCTCTTTCCCTCGCAAACTACTACAACTGCTGATACTTACTCCGATGTTCGCTTAAGTACATCTTTGATGACAAGGAATCCCTCTTCTGTAGATGTACTGCATACAGAGTAGGGCTACTCAGCCCAGATATTCTCACCAACTCACAATTATGCTACTAAAGAGGTTATAGAGGTATAGTTTAAATCATTTGCATATGTCGTAAATGCAAACCTTCTTGGCAAGTTCTGACGGATCAACGACTCATTTTGGAGTGCTAATTTTTCGGTAATGAATATGTTTTGCAAATAGATGAGTTAAGTAGCAACATCTAGAAATTGAAAAAAAAATCTGCTCTTATATTCATGATTTTGGGCAATTAAAAAAATTATTGTCTTGAAAGTTTGCAGATACAAAATACATTATTTTAAATATAAATAATATATTGTACTGGAAAAGAAATTAGTTGTTAAAAAGATTCTTCAAGAAATATGTGGTTATCGAAAGTAAGTAGACGGTTAACTTATTAAGTAATTTGATAAAATAATGTCAGTTACTAGTGATGTGCAATTTGGGTACACGATTTGTGGCTAGCAAGCAACAGGTAAAGGTTTCTGCTTTCAAAACGTGAATAGACTAGGTGAATTGTGATAGTAATTGAGAAACAAGTGGTACAGTTAGACTGCCTGGTGGAAGTTTTCTGGTGTTTCTTTGAAAGAAAAGCCCCACTAGAGCTAGCAAGATGATATTAATATTCAAAGTAACAGTTTATATAATTGTAGTATGTGTAAGTATGCAAAATTTGACCTCGGTAAAAATTCCTCAGAATCTTGTATATCGTATGGAGGATATAAAATTTAATGCAGCGTCAATCATTGCAGAACTTCAGGTTCAATAGAAATTGAAGAAGTATCTATGTTATGGACAATATCACAAAAAAAAAATAGGTTTACGATACATCATACACTGAAGTTTGAAAGAAGAAACTGTCAAAAAAAACACTCACATCATATTATCATAATGCTGTTCTGAGAATTAAGGGAGATAAAAATTCAATGAAAACTGCCATTTATGCAACACTGTTGCATAAAATTTCTACAGATACCGAATAACAACATAATAAGAATCTTTCTGGGAATTATTAACGTTAACATAACATTTTCTTAATGTTTTCATGAAGCATCATTAGCAAACGGCAAAAGCCTGGTTCAAGTAGAACTCATGTCATCTATGAAAATTATTTGCCAAAAATTATGCCAATTTTTCAAAGACTGGAGTCAAATGAACGAATTCTTGAACGTATGAGTTGCCTGACACGCAATTCAAATGAAAGTCTATATAGCGTGATATGGAGCTAATATTCAAAAAAGGTTTTTGCTTTGGACAACAGTGCTAAAATTGCAGTGGCGAATGCAGTTTAAGTCCGATAACTTTTAATTTATACAAAGTGTACAGTCTGAAAATAACATTTTTTTAACAGATAATCAGCTATGTGGAAAAATTAAAGTCATGTTTATGAAAGCACAAAATACTTTGGTATATGGATTATCCAGAAAAAAATTAAACTTGTTAAAAATGCAGACAATGCTCTAATTATGAAAAGGAATGGCTTACAAATAAACATGGGTTTTATTGATCAATAAAAACAAATTTTAATATTCTTTCAGAATATATGATTAACAAGTATTTCTGAAATAAAGAGTGTAATATAGATTTTTCATGTTTTCCATTTATAATGCAGTTTTAAGACCAAAATATATTAATTTTTCGTATTTTAATAATATATATACATCCATGAAATATTTTCCACTTTAATTAATGGGAAGGATAGAATTTTGCATTTAATTTGAGATAAATTTGTAGTCAGAGGTAATTTTTTTTTTTTTCCAAGATTTATTGTTTTCTATCATTTTTTTCATTTACTGACTTGTTTAAAAACACCACAAGCTATTTTTGTATTAAATATATGGTATAATATGTTTAAAATAAGCTTAAATTTGTACAGTTCTCTTATTTATATGTGTAGGATTGCAGTTTAAGGATTTTTTTTTTTCATGTAAACTTTATATGGCATCTCCATGCACAATTTTCATCACTTACATGTTTTGAAAATCCTAAGGATTTTTTTTGCATTTGAAGTAGAATTTTATTATTATGTATATGTGGATGGAATATTCATTGAGGCTTTTAATATTTTTTCGTTAATAAAATTATATGAAGAAGCATTAATTTACATCATTGTTCACTATATGTGAATAAAAACTTTATAATAAATATATTGTTAGATGCATATAAATAACTATCCACTGAATTGTGTAATACAGTTCAGTTAATTAAAAAAAAAAACAAGTATAATTGCCAATATTGATAAAAAGGCTTTAGGATTTTAACAAATTCTAAATTTGTTAAAAATTTTAATTAAATGTGCACTTTAAAAACGGTTTCTTTTACAAAATGTGTTTTTAAAAGAATATAGAATAGCAATACAGTCACAACTTTTATCATTATTCTAAAAATAAAAATATAAAAAATATTTAAAAGGTTCCGTGTCCCCTTAAAAATGATTTCCTTATTATTCCTTAAATTATATGGAAGAGAAGACGAGGATGCATTTCAAAATGTAATTTGGAACGTAAACAGAACCCAAAGAACATTCAGTTAAAGAAAACATTATTTTCAAAATAATAATGCATGCATGCATTGGAAGTAAATAAAAACATACTGCTTTTTAACATTTCCAGTATTTCTTTCCCTCTAACAAAATTACATTTGAAATCAGATTTTATTTTAAAGTTTAGGCTATATTTATAAAATTCTATATTTAAAATAAATATAAATTACTAACAAATAAGAAATCATACCAGAAGATTCAAATATTTAAATTATAAAATTCATTATTCATAATTTAAATGTTTGAAAATGTTTAAATTATAAATATTATAATATATTTGAAAATCGTAAAATAATTTAATTTAAAATATTAAAAAATGTTTATATCAACTTTGAATTGAAAGAATTTAATATTTAAATATTTGAATATATTATATTTTGAATGAATATACTGCCTCCGATTAAATTTGATTGCATAATTATATCCCTTTATGTATCATATACCACTTATATCGTGTATATATATCACTTATACAACATATATTTGAAAATCGTAAAATAATTTACTTTCAAATATTAAAAATGTATTCATATTCTTTTTAAATTGAATGAATTTAATATTTAAATATTTGAATATATTATATTTTGAATGGCAATATATTATTTTTCGAATAAATTTGATTGCATATTTATATCATTTATATACATATACTGGTTTATTACAAATAATTAAAATATTTTTAGCATTCTTAATTAAGCATTCTTATTCTTATTAATCTGAGTAGAAGAACATATTTTCTATTGGAAATGCATAAATAAAAAAAACCGAACAACAGTTTTAAATAAAACCTTAATATGGAAAAATTATTCATTGTCAGAATGGAGGGCTAATGACATTAATATTCACTCTTTTAAATAATTCATTTGTAATAATCTATTTACAGTCATTTCCATAAATAATAATCTAAAAAACCTTAAAATTCAATGTTGATAAATAAATATTTAAAAATATTATATTTTGAATGTTAATATATACATTTTAGAATAAATTTGATTGCATATTTTTTCATTTATATACATATACTGGTTGATTACGAATATTTAAAATATTTTTACAATTCTTAATACTCTAATTTGAGTAGAGAACAAATTTTCTGTTGGAAATACATAAATAAAAACCAATAAAATATCAAAGTTTTAAATAAGACTTTAGTAAGTAAAAATAATTCATTGCCAGAATAGAGGCTGATGACATTAATATTTCCTCTTTTTAAAAAATTCATTTGCGATAATCTATTTATACCCATTGACATAAATAATACTCTAAAAAACCTTAAATTCAATGAAAGCAATGTGGCAAAATAATGATAATAAAAATCTTCATTGAGTATACACTGTAATTGGATGAATACAATCTCATCTGTTTTTAATTTTTAGTATTTTTAATACTTTAACTTGAGTAGATAACGTGTTTTCTGTTAGAAATACATCAATAAAAAATTGAATAAAACATCTAAAGTTGTACATAAAACCTTAATAAAGGAAAAATAGTTCAATGTTAGAAAACAAAAGAATGGAATCATGACGACAGAATGGAAGGATGACGGCATTAATATTACCTCTTTTAAATATTTCATGTGTAAAAATCTATTAATACCAATTGCGATAAATAATACTCAAACCTTAAAGTTCAATGTTCATATATAAATATATGAATATATTATATTTTTAATGTCAAAATATTACTGTCTTTGAATAAATTTGATTGCATAATTATATCATTTATATACATATACTGGTTGATTATAAGTAATTAAAATATTTTTAGAAATCTTAATACTCTTGAGTAGAGAACGTATTTTCTGTTAGAAATACATAAATATAAAACTGAATAAAATATCAAAGTTGTAAATAAGACCTAATAAAGAAAAATAATTCATTGCCAGAATGGAGGATTGACGACATTAATATTTCCCTTTTTTTAATAATTCGTTTGCAATAATCTATTAATAGCCACACAAATAATACTCTAAAAACTCCTAAAATAATAATAATACTCTAAAAACTCCCTCAATGTTCATATTAAATAATACTCTAAAACCCTTCAAAGCTCAATGCTCATATATAAATATTTGAATACATTATATTTTGAATGTCAATAAACTACTGTCTTTGAATAAATTTGATTGCATAATTATATCATTTATATACATATACTGGTTGATTATAAGTAATTAAAATATTTTTAAAAATCTTAATACTCTTGAGTAGAGAACGTATTTTCTGTTAGAAATACATAAATAAAAAACTGAATATCAAAGCTGAAAATAAGACCTCAATAAAGAAAAATAATTCAATCTCAGAATGGAGGCTGAATACATTAAAATTTCCCTTTTAAATAATTCATTTGCAATAATTTATTAATACCCATTGCCATAAATAATACCTAAAAAACCCCTTAAAGTTCAATGAAAGCAATGTGGCAAAATAATGATAATAAAAATCTTCATTGAGTATACACTGTAATTGAATGAATATAATCTAAATGACTTTTATAATTTTACACCTTCTCTCATTTTGATTATTGTTTATTTCTTGATGACGTAATTTTGGAAAAATACACTACTTAATTAAATATTAAACTTCACTGATCATTAACCAACACTTTTCTCTGGTGTGATTCAATTACGTAGGACAGGATTCAGTTGTGGACCATTTTTATGCAAAATGAGCCCATTTATCATCAGCCCTTTGCAGAGAGGAAGATGAAAACATTTTCAAAATAAAACAAAACCCCGACGTCATTAAAATGTGTTGAAAAGTCTCATTTAATATCGTTCACTGTAGATTTGTATCTTGATATTCATATGAATTACGTTTCGTTGTATTTTGTTTTTCTACTTCATTTCTAGAGGACCGGGTTGTTAATTGAGTTTTTCTACAGCAGAGCGCTTTATTAGAATTGTATTATTGACTAATAAATAACGTCATGAAAAAGATTTGAGTTTGCGATACTAATTAAGAGAAAACTTGAAACTATTTTCGACTAATTGCTTTAATGACAATGGAAGAATGTTTAACGATTCTAATTGAAATCAATTTTGAAGGAAAATACGTAGAGAAAAAACTCTGACAGTAAACAATCTGATCCAAAATATTCAAAGGAAATAGCTTTAAAGGTTAATTGTTTTTAATAACTTCATTAATTGTGAGATATTTGATTAAAACATCATAATTTACTGCACACAAGAAATCATCATTTGTTTCAATTAAACAAACAAGCACAGATGCCTTATTATATCTGATATTTGAAATACAATTATTTGGAAATTGCGTATGCAAAAATAAATGAATCATTAAAATTGAGTTAATAAAAACAATTTTATTACGTAACTTATTTACGTATGTATTGGAGAATTAAAAAAAAATGTAGTTAATATTTTATTTATTTTTGAATATGCCTTAACTAAAACAACAACAACAAATAAATAAATAAAATAACGTAAATTAATCAGAGATAAAATAAAAATTGGACTAATTCACATAATTGCCTTTCATTTTCAAATGTACCGAACTTGAAATTAAAATAAAATGTGGAGCATTTATTTAAAATTCTTCACTCTACAGTTGCTAAAAAAAAATCTTAATTTTCCGTAGGATTGATATTGTTGCATTAAATTATTTAATATAAGAAAGAAGTTTTTAAAATTAAAAAAACCCAAACAACTTACTACTGAATATTTATGCTGGGGTCTCAAATAAATAAAAATAATTTATATTTAATAAATTAACTAAATTTAATCATTTATTTACCAAGATTTAAAAGGCTAAAATGCAATAATAAATGCTTCGATTGTTAATATATGACATATAGGATAACACTAAGCAAAATTGAATTTAAAATGTTAACAATTATTAGAGAATTCAGTGCAATTATAAAATAATATTTTAAATTTTAAATTATTTTATTGATGTAAATAATTTATTAAGTATGGAATCTGTCTTCTGAATATTTCCAATAACTATTAGTGAAATGACGAATAAATTAATTAGATAAAAACATGAAGTTAAACAATGAATAACATTTCATAAAAGCTTAATATATACACTCATGTCCATAAATTAAGGATAATGAAGTTCCGGCAAAGAAAGAGACAGAAGCAAAACAAATTTGACTAATTTGTAAAGTCTATTTATTAAACAAAAGGTAAAGAGCAAAAAAAATGCTATATGTTTGACATAATTAATAAAAATATGGCCTGTCATCGTTACACTCTGAACATGCAGGCCAGTTCTGGGAACAAGAATAATTCCTCCCCCAAACGAGCCATCCTGCACCACCGTAACGGTGTCGTTCAATGGTGTTCTCTTGGTGGTAACGGGTACCTGGCGCTCTCCATATGAAAGTCCAGCGAGAATCAGACTGCAAACTAAACCTGGACTCGTCGGAAAACATCACACAAGACCACTGTTGCGGTGTCCACAATGCATGCTCTCTACTCCAGATTAATCGCGGCGACAGTGAGTTGCGGTTAGTGGAACACATCTGACAGGCCTACGAGCATATAGACCAATGTGCCCTAAGCGTCTGTACACGGTCTACCTTGAAAACTGTCGTACCGGTAGCTGAAGAGAGCTGACGAGACAGGTCTGATGCTGTGCTCCGTCTGTTTCTTTTGGCAGTAACTGCTAAATACCGGTCCTCATTCGGCGTTGTAACTCGGGGGCGACCTGTGCTGTAACATCTACTCCCATTACCATCATCTTGGAATCGTTGCCAAAGCCTGGAGATGACACTCTGGGCTATTCAAGTTCCTCGGATACTTCCAGCTGGGTACGTCCACATTCCAGTCGTCCGATAATTCTGCCACGTAAAAATCATCCAAATGCTTCCTTTGGGCCATAACTATGCGGTTATTGCACTGAAAGGCTCGAACAATTTTTACTTCTTTGCCACCATTCCTTATATACCCCTCTCTTACACTCTCGTCATTTGTGACGTGCTATCCGCGCCATCTGGTGGTTTTCTGTAATTTGCATATTCTTCTTCAAGATGTGTGTGATAATTCTACAGGTGAAATTTTTATTTTAGAGTTCAATTTCTGTGTGATTCTGAATTATCCTTAATTTATGGACATGAGTGTATTTTAATTTTTTTTCAATAGCTAATATTTTAATAGATTTGACAACGCGTATAAAATAATTTGAAATTTTTAATTTCGCATATGTAATAATTTTTGAACTATTATTTGCTGAGCAAAATATATAGAAGAAGAAAAAACAGATTAATGGTAATCTAGATCAAAAAAGAAAATTTTTTTTTGTATAAAAATGTTTGTTTCTTACTCAGTTTTTAATTTAGTTCTTCCTTAAGCTAAATTCCTAGTAACTTCTGTTTCATATTACATGTTTTTTTGTTGATCATTCATGAGCTTTGCTTTCTACTGTTGTATGCTACAAACAGCATACCGACGGATGATGAGGGGTTAATACTTTCTAGTAGGAGTTAAAGTAGTTCTAGTAGGAGTCTAGTAGTTCTAGTAGAGTCTAGTAGTTCTTTTAGAGCTAACTGCACGACATTTGCGTATTGTATGGAAGAAAATCAGTACCCCCCCCAGGCAGTCTAACTATCGATGTGAGACACTTTAAACAAGTTGCCGCAATTGTTATAGAATTAGCCGTCATCGGTTTCTTTCGAATAATTGAATTAACTATGGCTGAAATGGACGTCATCAGTGGATTCAAACCTAAGACCTTCCCACTCTAACTGCTCTCTTTACAACTAGGCCACTAGTTGAGTTTCATGTTAAAATAATACCAAACTTATCTAAGAATTAAATTTAAATAAAAATAATCAATTTTTATAATTGACTGTCGTAAGAAATAGTCTGTATTACTTCTTATTGTTATTTTCGAATGGCATGTACTTTCATTTGAGATCATTCGCCACTTGAATGATAGACATGTAGAAAAATCCAGCGTTACCCAAGGTGTACAATGCTATCATACTTTGATGGTGCGCCTGGTGTGATGCTATCATATTTTGAAAAAATACCTCTAGGGATATCATCTGGAGGTTTGTATCCCTCCTTCCCTCATGATCGAGACCAATGAGTAAATTTCTGGCCCCCAGTTTTATCTCATCTGATCCCCGGTATAGACACTGGTAATTTCAGTTAACCTTCATTTGTCAGGTTTCGTACGAGACTTCTCTGATTCGGAAAAACCGTTCGCCATTTATCAGCCTGTTCCATTTCTTGTGTTGTTGTTAAATTTAGGATATTCAATGTATTTCAACTTCCTTAGGATAAAGTAATTTTTCTCGCCTTAATTGGGTGTTTTTTATTCTTTTAATTACATTGCTCCTAATCGAGACTTTCTACTCTCTTAAGTAATACGATTTTTATTATTTTTCATTATTATTGTTTATATGATATTAATCAAAGTATAAATAATATGTACCAAATTAAATTTACCACATGTTCAGTAATTAAAATTAGTTAATTATTAATACATCTGAAAATCACTTTTTAGGCATTTACAGCACTAGATCTTAGGGTTAATGTATTTATGTCATCATTTTTTTTATCCCCTTTAAATTTTTACGTTTTGTAGATATAAAAACAATATTTTCATATCCATTCATTAATAGTATTTTTATTTTCTATTCATTCATATTGAGTGTGTCTACATTTTATTTAAATTGGTTATACTGATTTAAATTAAAAAAAAATGTCTTAGATTGTAATATATAAATCTTTCTAAAGTAAATTCTTGTTTCAAATGACTCGAATGACATTACTTATTTCAAATTCCTTTTTCTAACATTAAATTATAGCCTAAATATGCTGAAAACTTTTTAAATAATTTCTTTACTTTGAAAGCAGAAATTCCTATGCAATTCCTGAACTCGTCTTGTTTTATTAAAAATATTTGAAAGGAGGGAATTAATTCTTTTACAATACCTTCTCAATAACATAATAATAAACAAATGTTTACAGAACAATTTTAACTTTGTATTATGCAAAGTGTTTCCAATAACCACTAATTACTGGACGTTACTGAGATGGAAAAAGCTTTCTTCTACAAATGAATTTCCATAAACATTTCAAAGTTAAACATACCAAGTTTAGAATGCCCCTAAGGACACGCTTACTGAAAGAACACGCCAGGTTTTTGAATCTTTTATTATTTTAATGAATGCATTCAGCTATTGGTGATTTAGAGTGAAAAATACATTGGATGCTTTACAGTAAATTAAAGATTTTAAATAGTTCCAAGAAATATGTTAATGAAAAAATATTTCTTCTTAGCTCATTGAACTGAAAAGAAAAGGATTCTCTTGAAATTAAACTCCTCATTATATTCAAGTTTTACTATTAGCAACATATCTCATACATATATTTCTATTTCTATTGTTAAAAATACCTAAATTTAAAGAAATAAAAGCAATTTTGATAATTAAAATATCAATTCAAAACGTTTTCAGATACTGCACATAATTTTTGTCTCGCATCTCAAGATTTAACCTTTAGCTGTTGTAGAACAAAGAGATATATAACTTTTAATTGATGCCATTAGATTGCTTATCTATATTATATATATATAAGTAATTAAGTAGTAGTTTAAGCAGTATAAGTAGTAGTTAGTTTATATATATAAACTAAGTAATAATTTTATTCATCAATTATTTTTATTTCGCAAATAAGTCTTGCAACATATTAAGTTACAATACACATATTAAAAATATAATAAACGAATATCTGACTGTAATGAAATTTTCTGTGCGAATACGTCTTGTTTCAACATGCAAATAATTCAATTTTGGTAGACAATGAATATATTGCTGGGTGGCTTGAACATCTGTATGACAGGTGAAAGAAGATATGTTGCCTTAACAAATGAGTGATATGGTCTAATCGAAAGATGTTCTACTTTTGATAGGAGCGATGCCAGCATTCAAGAATATTGAAAAGAATGAACTATAGACCATGGCAAAAACAGCATTAACAAAGCCTCGGTCGACCAAGAGAGACTACAGAGCGATCGTCAGCGGCTTTTATAATACTTGCTTCGTCGTTATCAACGATCCAATGAATACACAGGATACCACTGACTACAAGGATCGACGTATCAAAGAATGGCGATTTCAGCTCAAAGACGACTATTGCGCCGACAAACCATTATCTGTACCCATTTCTTGACCTTTTATCTGTACTGACAATTGTGTTTCAAGTGGTGGAAGTCTTTAGCGATGGATCTGCTTCAAACTCAGCTCTAATGATCAGCAAAGTCGTAAAAGTATCTGAGGACGCTCAATACAGCAGTGGGATAGAAAATCCGATTATTGTCCCCATCACAACCCGACAACTGGTAATTATAGTCTAGGGAAGCATTTCATTTAAAAGTAGAATCAGTTTCGGTTGTAAACCGTGAGACACCTTAAATACGGTGGTACTTTGACGATATTTTACGCCCTTCTTCTTAAACAAGAATCAACAAAATCATGCTTGGTAACAGAGATTTCAGCATTCGTGGCCACATTATCTTCAGCGATCCTACCACTAAATTTAACCTACAGTTTCTGTGAGGGATCAACAAAGACTCTTAAATTATCTGGATAATGTTGACCTCCTGTTCTTTTTCTCTATTTAAAAGATTATCTGTCGTTGGCACATCCCCCTCTCATGTTGTGGAAATTCCGGTCATACCAAAGCAAAGAGAACGCACATGTCGCACTGATCAGCACTCATAACATTTTAGCTATCTTGGTTGTTTCTATTTGACACGGAAATTCATAACACGATTTTAACTGTATGTCACAGATTTAGCATAAGACGATATTTGTTTTCATTCAAAGTTTTGAAATCTATAATTTGATTTCGATATGGGTGTGTGAATGGTTTTTTCTGCTTCCATGAACATTATCGTAATCGTCCACCAAGTCAGCCATATTTGATAATGAAATAACTTTTGTCCAGTTGTTTATAAAATGTTCCAGCACTGCATTGATTATCCTGTTCTTGAGTTAGTTGGTAATTATCAAGTTTTTTAGCGAATCAAAATCGCTGTCCCTCCAAATAAATCCTTAATTCAAAAGCATGGTTTTTCCAGGATACTTCTACCTTTTTGATGTTGAGTGAACTGTATTATACAATTCTCGACACTGAACTAAAATTCGAGAGTTTATAGAATTTTCAATGAATTAAGTCATTCTTTAAACAACTAACTGCACCAGCATGCCTTCGCGAAGTAGTTTAAGTGCCCTGCGGCACTTAGATCTCTCCTCGAAATCGAATGCAAATTTTGCACTTTTTTTTTTTTATATATATAAATATTTTTAAGTTGCCAACTAACAAAAAGCTAATCAAACAGAATCAGAATTTAAAATTAATTTTCTCAAATACTGAAACTGTATAAAAACTAATCTTGATTTAACTTATCTCAATGAAGATTATTTTAATAAAATAAATATATTCTTTGAAAATAAGTGTTAAAGGATATTTCAAATAGTAACCGAATTAATTTTAACATCTTTTTTTCTACTTTCCTTTTTTTAAGTTGTATATAATATGTGAATATACTGTTAATCATGAAACATTTAGCAAACTTTCCTCGTTTACATTGAATAAATATTTTGTTATTTTTTTCTCATGTCTTTTTTCTGTGGTATTAAAGTGATCGTTTTTTACTGCTATCAGATAAATATATATTCAAGCCGCATTTAACTTCAAATATATACTTCCTTTTACTTACCAAATAATTTTCATGCAGAAATTTGCACATAGACTAGAGAAACTTGTTTTTTGCATTAGATGGTAAAACGTCATCTTTTTTTTGTTAGTATATTAAAGTCAGATTTTATAATTTTGTATGCACTTTTATAGAGCGATTTTTAGATATAAGAAGTGTATTTACCTATGTTGTGTATGTATTTTTTTTCAGTCAAATGTAAACATTTACTAATCTTTCTTTTTCATTAATTATATATTACTTTTTTTTTTGTACGTGTAGAAATATTAAAACCGTATATTTTCACATATTTTTTTTTAATAATCGAATTTTTCTTTTGTAAAAGGCAAAATATAGTCTTCGATTCTTTGTTAATTTCCCAAAAAGACATTTTAAGCAAAAATAATTTTAAGACGATATTTTTAATTATGCAGAGGATAATTAAACGCTATTCGAATAGATGTCATTCAGGTTTTTGTTTATTCATTTATTCATTTCATGATAAAGTTAAAATCAATACAAAAATGTACTAAAAATGTTTGCATTTCTTACCGATTTTTATCTTATTCGGATAATTTTTCTAGATGCTTCGTTTTGTGTTGTATATATAATCTAATAATATAATAATTAAACACTATATAATAATTAAACACTATCCCGAATAGATGTCATCATTCAGGTTTTTGTTTATTCATTTAAATTTAATTCATGAATATAGTTAAAATCAATACAAAAATGTCTGAATACACTTTGCATTTCTACCGATTTTTATCTTATTCGGATAATTTTTTCTAGATGCTTCGTTTTTGTGTTAAAGTGTATATAATCTAATAATATAATAATTAAACACTATATAATATTAAACACTATCCCGAATAGATGCCATTCAGGTTTTTGTTTATTCATTTAAATTTAATTCATGAATATAGTTAAAATCAATACAAAAATGTCTGAATACACTTTGCATTTCTACCGATTTTTATCTTATTCGGATAATTTTTTTCTAGATGCTTCGTTTTGTGTTAAAGTGTATATAATCTAATAATATAATAATTAAACACTATATAATAATTAAACACTATCCCGAATAGATGTCATTCAGGTTTTTGTTTATTCATTTAAATTTAATTCATGAATAAAGTTAAAATCAATACAAAATGTCTGAATACACTTTGCATTTCTACCGATTTTTTTATCTTAATCGGATAATTTTTTTCTAGATGCTTCGTTTTGTGTTAAAGTGTATATAATCTATATCTTATGTATAAGAATACGGTTTGTTCTACTTATTTTAGCTTCATATATTTTGTAGCCATATCCCTTTTGGCAGACAATAGCATTTTTAAAGATAAAAAAACCCATCAATCATACATTTAAATATGAAAATTTTTATCTTTTCGTCTACAAAAAATCAACGTTCACTGTTTTTGACACATTTCAATATAAAATGGTTATAAATTATGTTTGACAGTTTATATGATATTTTTTAAAAGTATACTGTCAAACAATTTTCCATAGCAAATTTCATAAATTAAATTGTTTAAACAACATTTAGTATATGTAAACTTGCTATTTTCGTTTAAATAATTGTAACAGTTTCTATATTGAATTATATATATGTAGTATTATTGTATAAACAATGTGTAGTTACATTTTTAGTGTAAAATAGTACTTTATCTTAATAAATTTTTGTTAAATATATAAAAAATATTTTTATTATTTTAATACTTTTTGAAATTTGCATTTTGTTCTTGATTTTTATTTTTAACGTATTCAAATTATATGCACATTTTACAAATAATACCTTATTATTAGTGTTCTTACTTAGAATAAGAAAAAAAAATTTCGAAGCTGTCTTATAATTAATTATAGCACCATAAAGTACAAATGTATTACAAAATGCGTACATATTCAAAATTTAAAACTATTAAAATAAAAGGGTAAATATAATTAATATCTTAGTTTGAAATTCATACTACATGTAAAAATAAGTGTCATCCAATCTTTCAACAATTTGAATCTTAAGTAACAATAACGTGGTACTACTTTATATTGGTGTATTCATTAAATTTCTATCTAAGATTACATTTTAAGAATGATATAGTTATTTTCATTTTCGTTAAGAGGCCATTTCAGTCACAAGACCTTAACCCACGTGATTTTTGGCTTTGAAGATATCTCAAAAACCCAACCTATCGCGATAACAGGGCTATGATGTCAGAACTGAAAGATTCATTTATATGTTTGGCACATTCCACCGGATATGCTTTGAACTACGGAGGAAAACGTGATATTGTGCTGAATTCTGGTTGCTGAAAATGGTGAATAAGACATCAAAAGCGAACTATGAGTGTTTGTTGTAACTTGTAGTAATGCCAATCTTCTGATTTTTCCAATTGGTTTTAAATTTAGAAAATAATTTTTACAGTGCATAAAATGATATGATTATTTATAGTATTCCTTTAAAAATTTGGAACTTCGTGGACTAGTATATTTCATTTCATGGGGATGTTACAATGAAATTTTAGTCATTGAACAAAAAACTCAATGTTTTGAAAAGATTTCCAAAGTTAATATATAACCCCCAAAAACAGAGAATTTTTATTTGAACCATTGTATCTTTGTGGCATTATTTTGGTGCGATCCCCTCTGCCGATTAAGGATGTAATTACCGACGTTTGCTTTACGCGGCATTCAACCATTTGTGGTCCCATGTGGTGTCATAAATAGAAACCCGATTTCTGGAAAATTATGACTTCTCGGTAAGGAGGTTGTAATTTCAGCCAACAGGCATATAATTCCTTAGGTCTCAATGGTGCCATTCCTAAATTAAAGGACATTAATATCATAAAAATGTTTTATTCTCTATTGCAATTAGCTTAATTTAGGGTATCTTTTAACCTTTATTGGGTTTAAGCGGAATTTAATCACTTCAGCTTGAAAAAATGCTGCAGAAGAGAATGGAATCGTCAGATATGAATTACATTTAAATGATTATTTTTAACAAAAAAGAAACAATTAGCTTGTCGCAAGATTCTGATAACAGGCACAAGAAATGTATACAAGATTAAAAAAGGATATTCAATAACACAAAATGTGTCAAAATAAGAATTTGTTGGCAATAAATGAATTTAAATAGTTTCAACCAACTTGAATTAGTTATAAAAGTATACTAAAATTAAAATCAGACACCTTTTTTAAATATCTTTTAAAAGTGCCGTAATGTTTTAATAAATCTGTTTGGATAAACGTAACTGAAAAGAATTAAATTTATGCAGTTTTTTAATTTTCAAACATAAAAATTAATCATTTTATCTGATCTGAATTACATTTGTATGATTAATTTTCACAAAAAAAAGAAACAATCGAGTTGCAAGATTGTGAAAACAGGTACAAGAAATATATTCAATAATACAAAACGAGTCAAAAAAGAATGAGTTGGCAATAAATTAATTTAAATAGTTTCATCCAAGATGAAATAATTATAAAAGTATAATAAAATTTAAAACAGACACCTTTTAAATATCTTTTAAAAGTGCATTAATAATTCTATAAATCTCTTTGGATAAACATGACTCAAAAGAGTTAAATTTATGCAGTTTTCTATTTTTCAAACATAAAAATTAATCGTTAGATTTTTGACATGAACTATATGAATTGGAACAATTCTATATTATTTTTGATGAGTAAGCTAATACTTTTGTGAAAGAAATAAGACAATATTAAAACCTCTTTTATTTTTCTATAATTTCCTCAGCTTTTTACTTCCTGTTACTTTGACTGTACTCAGAATGAGACTTGATTCATCAGCAGTTTG
>BPLR01018654.1:0-56395 GCA_021605095.1 Caerostris extrusa
TTTTAAACGTAGAACAGAATTATTTTAAAGCATATTGATTTTAAATTTGGTTTTATTCATTGATCTGATGATAAAAAAAATATAAAAAAATGAGCCGAAGAAAGGTATCACAAAAATAAGAAGGGAAATTAGAAAAGGAAAAGCGATTTTCAAGTTTTCAATCTTCGTTTATTTTCAAATTCTAAGAAGGTAAAAAAAAAAAAAAATAAAAGAAGAAATATTACGAAAAGATTTAAAAAATATTTTATCCAGCCAGAATGACACACCTTGTCACTTAGTACGGAAATGCAGGGAAGATTAAAAATATCGATTTCAGAGCTAAAAAAAAAAACTGTAAAATTTTTTTAAAGAATAATCTTTACGTCTGAAAAAATACTTTCTAAATCTTGTTTCACCTTGCTTATAAGATGATTTTTGTCATTTTTTGTTCAGTATATTTCTTTATTGAAACATAAATATTTTACCATAAAAGATGAAATCAATACATCATAATCGATACATCTATTGATATTTATATCATATTCCTTGTTACTTTCAATCCATAAAAATAGTTAATACTACCAGTTTACAAAGTACATTTTTATTTTAATAACGATATTGACTCATAAAAATATTTAATTAATATTTTTTTTATTAAAAGACGCCTTACTGATCTAAAAGAAAATGTTAAATTAATATGAATCACTGAAATATAATTGAATTAGTTTATGGAATTTAATTAAATTTGTCGATGAAAAAAAAAAAATTCCATTGAAAATCAAGTTCAGTTAAAATTAATTTTAATCTACATTTTTATTTTATTTTTAGACCTATTTTCCAATTACCTTTATAACTCTTCAAAAAATAAACTTTCGAAATTAAAAATGTGATGTTACACAAACGAAAATAAGCGAAAAAAAGTGAAATAACAACAGCTTTGATTTGTTATGAAAATTCAATTTATTTATTTTAAATTTTACAAAATTTGATTAATATTATCTTTGATCACCTGCAATATTTATTCAGATAAAGAATATAAAAATAATGTTTATACTGGAAATATTTTTATCATAAAGAATAATACATTTATAATTTAAACAAATATTTTTATTATATACTTAATTAAATTCAAGGTAAAAATATAACGAAAAGTAATCTGATTGACATACAGTTTAGTATTGTTAATTTTAAAAAGTAGAACATCTGAATTATTTTAAAGCATATTGATATTAAATTTAAATTAATTTTTAGTAAGGAAATTATTTTTTTAAATTATTTTTAGTAAAGCAAAGATTTTAAATTTTAATTACTTTTTATTAAAGGCCTGATTTTAAATTTAAATTAATTTTTTTAAAAGGGATTTTAAATTGAAATAAATATTTAGTAAAGGAAGGATTTTAAATTTAAATTACTTTTTGTAAAGGAGTGGTTTAATTTAAAGTAATTTTTGTAAGAATTATTTTAAATTCAAATTAATTTTTAGTTAAGGAATGATTCTAGATTTAAATAAATTTTCGTGAAGGAATGATTTGTAAAATTGTATTGTATTATTTGCTTTAGATTTCGAAATAAAAGATACAAATCATTTTCAATACCATTTAATCATTGCAAATTTTCCTATCTACAAAATATAAATCAAAGAATAAGAATGGTAGCTACGAAAACTTATTCAAATACACATATTGAACATGTTTAGAAAATATTTTCATGATATCTGTTTACTGTTGATTACGCGAACATCAGTAAAAAAATAATACAAGCGTGTAACATTATAATACGTGTTTGAAACACTATTATCGGATAAATAAAGATACGAAACGAATACAAAATGTTGCTGCAAGATAATGAAAAATAAGAAATACTTTTTTTCTCGTGGGTAATAAATAGATATATATTATGAATGAAAATATCTCTATTAAATATTTTTTTGCTTATTCTCTTTTTATCTCATTTTCAAGCAATGCAAAACGCGAGGAAAATTTTGTTTTTATTCATTGATCTGATGATAAAAAAAAAAAAAAAATAAGCAAAGAAAGGTATTAGAAAAATAAGAAGGGAAATGGGAAAAGGAAAAAGCGATTTTCAAGTTTTCAATCTTCGTTTATTTTCAAATTCAAAATAAAGGAAAAAAATAAAAGAAGAAATATTACGAAAAGATTTAAAAAATATTTTATCCAGCCTGAATGACACACCGTGTCACTTAGTACGGAAATGCAGGGAAGATTAAAAATATCGATTTAAGAGTTAAAAAAAAAAAAACAGTAAAATATTTTTTTAAAAATATTTCTTACGTCTGAAAAAATATTTTCTAAATCTTGTTTCACTTTGTTCTAAGATGATAAATGCTTCTTTATCAACATAAATATTTTATCATAATAGATCATCACCGTAGATTCATCAATTAATATTTACTTTACTTCTTCTTACTTTTAACATACAATAATTATTAATACCAATTTAATAAGCAAATTTTTATTTTGCTATATTGACTCATATAAATATTTAATTAATATTTTTTATTAAACAACGCCTTACTAAGCTAAAAAGAAAATGATAAATTAATATGAGTCAATGAAATGTGTTTTGAAATTAAGCAGTTCTATGAAGTTTAATTAAATTAGAAACTGAAAAAAATCCAATTTAAAATGAAAAAACTCCTATGTCTGAAAACATATTTTCTAAATCTTTTTCACGTTGCTTATAAGCTGATTTTTGTCAATTTTTACTCAGTATATTTCTTTATTAAAATATAATTATTTTAACACAAAAGATTAAATCAATACAATATCGTTAGATATTGATATCATATTTCTTTTTACTTTTAATCTACACAGTATAAAAGAATACCAGTTTACAAAGCAAATTTTTATTTGATACAATATTGACTCTTAAAATATTTAATTAATATTTTTTTATTAAAAATTGCCTTACTGAGCTAAAAGAAAATGTTAAATAAATATGAGTCAATGAAATATAATTGAAATTAGCTAGTTTTATGAAATTGAATTAAATTACTCAGAGAAAAAAAACCATTTAAAATGAAAGTTAAGTTAAAATTTAATTTTATTCTAACGTTTTTATTTTCTTTGAGACCTGTTTTCCAATTATCTTTTATAATTCTTTAAAAATAAACATTCAAAATAAAAAACATGATGTTACTCAAACGTAAATAAATAAAAAAAATGTGAAAACAGCAGCTTTGATGGTATTAAAATTCAATTAATTGATTTTAAATTTTACAAAATTTGATTAATATTCTCTGCGAATCATTGCAATATTGACTCAAATAAAGAATTTAAAAATAATGTTTATACTGGAAATATTTTTATCATAAAGAATAGTGCATTTATGATTAAAACAAATATTTTTATTATATACCAAAATAAATTCAAAGTAAGAAATGTAACAAATATTAATCTGATTGACATGCAGTTTAGTATACTTATTGTTTAAAAGTAGAACGTCAGAAATAGTTTAGTATACTTAATTTTTAAAAGTAGAGCGTAAAAATTAGTTTAGTATACTTAATTTTTTAAACTCAGAATGATTTCAAAACTATTTTTTAAATTTAATTTATTCAAGCAATGATTTTAAATTTAAATTATTTTTAGTAAAGAAATGATTTTAAATTTAAATTACTTTTTAGTAAAGGAATAATTTTAATTTAATTTAATGTTTTGTAAAACTTATTTTAAATTTGAATAAATTATTTAGTAAAGGAATGATTTTAAATTTAAATTACTTTTTAATAAATGAAGGTTTTAAATTTAAAATAATTTTTTGTAAAATAATTTTAATATTAAATTACTTTTTTTGTAAAGAAATATTTTAAAATTAAATTAATTTTTAAAAAAAGATATTAAATTTAAATTAATTTTGCTAACGAGGGCATTTAAAGTTTAAATTTCTTGTTAGTAAATAAATAATATTAAAAAATATAAATTAATTTTTTTAAAAATGATTTTAAATTTAAATTAATTTTAGTGAAGGAATGATTTTAAATTTATATAAATTTTTTAGTAAAGAATGATTTTAAAAATGTTATTGTATTATTTGTTTTAGATTTTGGAATGAAAAGATGCAACCCATTTTCAATATCATTTAATCATTGCAGTTTCCCTATCTACAAAGTATAAATCAAGGTAATCACAGCCATGAAAATGTTATTCCAAAAATGCGTATTGAACATGTTTAGAAAATATTTTCATGACATCTGTTTACTGTTGATTACGCGAGCATCAGAAAAAAAAAAATAATACAAGCGAGTATCATTATAATACGGTTTGAAACATTATTATTGGATAAATATAGATATGAAACGAATACAAAATGTTGCTGCAAGATAATGAAAAATAACAAATACGGTTATTTTTTTCTCGTGGGTAACAAATAGATACATATTATGAATGAAAATATCTGTATTAAATTTTTTGCTTATTTTCTTTTTATCTCATTTTTAGGCAATGCAAAACGCGAGGGAAAATTTGGTTTTTATTCATTGATCTGATGATAAAAAAAGAAAAAAATAAGCAAAAAAGGTATTAAAAAAAGAAGGGAAATGAGAAAAGGAAAAGCGATTTTCAAGTTTTCAATCTTCGTTTATTTTCAATTCTAAGAAGGTTAAAAAAGTACAAAATAAATAAATAAATAATACGAAAAGAGTTAAAAAATATTTTATCAAGCCTGAATAATGACACACCGTGTCACTTATTACGGAAATGCAGGGAATATTAAAAATATCGATTTAAGAGTTAAAAAAAGAAACTGTAAAATATTTTTAAAAAATCCTTAAGTCTGGAAAAAATATTTTCTAAATCTTGTTTCACCCTGATCATAAGGAGATTTTTGTCAATTTTTTTGTTGAGTATGTTTTTTTCATTGAAACATAAATATTTTATCATAAAGATAGAAATCAATACATATTTATATCAATCGATATTTATAGTCTTATTTCTTGTTACTTTTGATCCATAAACATAATTAATAACACCAGTTTAAAAGAAATTTTTATTTGACAATATTTACTCATAAAAATATTTAATTTAATATTTTTCATTAAACATCACCTCACTAAGCTAAAAGAAAATGATAAATTAATCTGAGTCAATGAAATATAATTGAAATTAGGTAGTTTTATGAAATTTAATTGCATTAGTTGAAAAAATCCTATATAAAAAAAATCTATTTAAAAGGAAAAAAAAAACTCATTTAAAAAATGAAAAAAAAAGTCCTATTTAAAATGAAAAAAAAAAAAATTCTATGTCTGAAAAAATATTTTCTAAATCTTGTTTCACGTTGCTTATAAGATGATTTTTTTGTCAATTTTTTGTTAAGTATATTTCTTTATTCAAGCAAAAATATTTTATCATAAAAAGATGGAATCAAAACATCATCGTCAATACATCAACCGGTATTTATTTCTGCTTGTTATTACTTTTAATCATGCATATAATTAGTAACACCAGTTTACTAAGCAAATCGTAAAATTTTTATTTTACGATATTTACTCAAAAAAATATGTAATTAATATTTTTATTAAAACTCACCTTACTGAGCTAAAAGAATATTTTAAATTAATATGAGTCAATGAAATGTAATTGAATTTGGCTGGTTTTATGAAATTTAATTAAATTAGTCAACGAAAAAATTGACGCCAGTTGAAGTCACGTTGCTTATAAAAGGATTTTTGTCAATTTTTGTTCAGTATATTTCTTTATTGAAACATAAATAGTTTATCATAAAAAATTAAACCAATACATCCACATCGATACATCATTCTATAATAATTTTATTTTATACGTCTTGTTATCTTTAATTCATACGTATAATTAATAGTAGCACTTTACAAAACAAATTTTTATTTTACGATATTGACTCATAAAAATATTTAATTAATATTTTTTTTTTATTAAGAAACGCCTTACTAAACAGAAAGAAAATCTTAATATGAGTAAATGAAATATAATTGAAATTAGTCAATGTTTTGAAATTTAATCAAATTAATCAACAAAAAAATCCCGTTTAAAATAAAAAGTTTAATTAAAATTAATTTTAATCTACGTTTTTATTTTCTGTTTAAAAGATGTTTTCCAATCAACTTTTATAACTCTTTAAAAATAAACTTACTAAATTAAAAACATGATGTTACTCAAGCGAAAATAAGTAAAAAAATATGTGAAACTACAACAGCTTTGATGTTATTCAAATTCAATTAATTTATTATAAATTTTACAAAATTTGATTAATATTGTCTGTGATCACATGCAATATTGACTTTAATAAAAAAATTAAAAATAATGTTTATACAAGAAATTTTTTTATCGTAAAGTAATAGTACATTTATGATTAAAACAAATATTTTTATTACATACCAAATTAAAATCAAAGTAAGAAATATAACAAATAGAATCTAATTGACATGCAGTTTAGTATAATTAATGCTTAAAAATAGAAATGCAGAATTAGTTTAGAATTCTTAATTTTTAAAAGTAGATCGTATAATTAGTTTACTATGGTTAATTTTTAAACAAAAACATCAGAATTACATTAAAGCATGTTGATTTTAAATTTAAATTATTTTAAGTTTAAACTATTTTTTAGTAAAGCAATGATTTAAAATTTAACTTACTTTTAGTAAAGAAATGATTTTAAATTTAACTTACTTTTAGTAAAAGGAATAATTTTAAATTTAAATTACTTTTTAGTATAGGAATGATTTTTAAAATTAAATTAATTTTTAGTAAAGGAATGGTTTTAAATTTAACTTACTTTTTGTAAAGGAATGATCTTAAATTTAACTTACTTTTAATAAAGGAATGTTTTAAGTTTAAATTACTTTTTAGTAAAGGAACGATGTTAAATTTAAATTAATATTTAGTAAAAGAATGATTTTAAAAGTTTCAATGTATTATTTTCTTTAGATTTCGAAATGAAAAGATGCTAACCATTTTCAATACCATTTAATCATTACAAATTCTCCTATATACAATATATAAATCAAAAGAAAACGAATAGTAGCCACGAAATTTTGTTCCAAAAATTCATATTGAACATGTTTAGAAAAGGTTTTCAAGATATTTGCTTATTGTTGATTACTCGAGCATCAAAAAAATAATAATAATACCAGCGCGTAACATTATAATACGTATTTGAAACACTATTATCGGATAAATATAGATACGAAAACGAATACAAAATGTTGCTGCAAGATAATGAAAAATAACAAATACGGTTATTTTTTTCTCGTGGGTAATAAATAGATACATATTAAGAATGAAAATATTTGTATTAAATTTTTTGCTTTTTCTCTTTTATCTCATTTTCAGGCAATGCAAAACGCGAGGGAAAATTTGGTTTTTATTCATTGATCTGATGATGAAAAAAAAGAAAAAAAATAAGCGCAGAATTGGCATTACAAAAATAAGAAGGGAAATGAGAAAGGAAAAGCGATTTTCAAGTTTTCAATCTTCGTTTATTTTCAAATTCTAAGAAGGTAAAAAAAGGAAAAAAAAAAAAAGAAAATAAAAAATATTACGAAAAGAGTTAAAAAAAAAAAAAAAATATTTTTATCCAGCCTGAATGACACACCGTGTCACTTAGTACGGAAATGCAGGGAAGATTAAAAATATCGATTTAAGAGTTGAAAATAAAATATTTTTTAAAAAATATTCCTTACGTCTGAAAAAATATTTTCTAAATCTTGTTTCACCTTCCTTAAGATGATTTTTGTCAATTTTTGTTGAGTATGTTTCTTTATTCAAACATAAATATTTTATCATAAAGAAGAAATCAATACATCATCGTCAATACATCAATCGATATTTATATCATACTTATTGTTGCTTTCAATCCATACATACAATTATTAATACCAGTTTTACAAAGCAAATTTTATTTTACGATATTGACTCATAACAATATTTAATTGATATTTTTCATTAGAAAACGCCCTCATTGAACTAAAAGAAAATGTTAAATTGATATGAGTCAATAAAATATGATTGAAATTAGCCAGTTTTATGAAATTTAATTAAATTAGTCAATGAAAAAAAATCATATTTAAAATGAAAGTTTATTTAAAATTAATTTTAATCTACGTTTTTATTTTCTTTTGGAGTTGTTTTCCAATTAACTTTTATAACTCTTTAAAAATAAACTTACGAAATTTAAACATGATGTTACTCAAATGAAAAGAAGTAAAAAAAAAAAGTGAAACAACACCAGCTTTGATGGTATTAAAATTCAATTAATTTATTTTTAATTTTACAAAATTTGATTAATATTCTCTGTGATCACGTTCAATATTGACTCTAATAAAGAATTTAAAAATAATGTTTATACTGGATATATTTTTACTATAAAGAATAGTGCATTTATGATTAAAACAAACATTTTTATTATATTCTTAATTAAATTCAAAATAAGAAATATAACACATAGTAATCTGATTGACATAAAAGTACACTTAAAACTTAAAGTAACTTTAGTAAACTTAATTTTTAAATTTAGAACGTCAGAATTAGTTTAGTATACTTAATTTTTAAAGTATAATGTCAGAATTAGCTTAGTATACTTAACTTATAAAAAGTAAAATGTCAGATTTATTTTAAAATATATTATTTTTGTTTTTAGTTTATTTTATATAAGATAATTTGCATTCTTATATAATAAATAAATAATGTTTTGACTTATTATATCAAAAAAACAATTTAATTATATTTTTAGTAATCATCAAGTAATAAATAAATTAATATAATAGTTCTACATGATAAAAAATACTTTTAACAAAAAATTAAAACACACCGAAAATAGTTTCTGCTTTTAAATTAATTTTTATAATATTATTAATATTCTCTGATGCCATGCAGTATTGATTAAAAATTTTAAAAATAATATTTATACTGGAAATATTTTTATCATAAGCAATAGTATATTTATAATTAAAAATAAATACTTTTTTTTTCTACATTTAATTAAATTCAAAGTAAGAAATATAACACACATTAATCACAGTTTAGTATACATCATTTACACAGTTTAGTATACTTAAATATTAAACATAAAATACCGGAATTATTTTAAAACATATTAAATTTGGTTTTTAGTTTATTTTATATAACATAATTTACATTCTTATAGAAAAATTAACTAATATTTTGACTTATTCTATTAAAAACAAATATTTAATTGTATTTTTGGAAATCGTGAAGTAATAAATAAAGTAATATGATAGTTCTACATGATGATGAAAATACTTTTTAACAAAATATAAAGCGCACATAAAATAGTAGTTTTCTGCTCTTTCATTAATGCATTATAATATTATTAATATTCTCTGGATGATTTGCAATATTGATTAATAATTTAAAAATAATGTTTTTACCAGAAATATTTTTCTCTTTAAGAAATAGTACTTTTATAACTAAAACAAATACTTTTATTTTACATTTAATTAAATTAAAAGTAAAAAAATATAACGAACATTAATCTGATTGACATGCAGTTTAGTATACTTAAATTTTAAAAGTAGAACGTCAAAATTATTTTAAAACATATTACTTTTGTTTTTGGTTTATTTTATATAAGATAATTTGCATTCTTATATAAAAAATTAAATAATGTTTCGATTTATTCTATTAATAATAAATAAATAATTAAATATATTTTTGGCAATCATGATAATCATGATAAATAAAATAATCATGATAAATAAAGTAATATGATAGTTCTACATGAGGAAGAAAAATAATTTTAACAAAAAAAAAAATTTAAAACAAACACTAAATCGTAGTTTCTGCTTTTTCATTAATGCATTATAATGCTATTAAATTTCTTTAACAGCAAACAAGATATTTAGGCATTAAAATTTAAATCCCATTTTTAAACTTGAGTTTGGAAAAAAGTTTGGGCTATAAGAAATACACGTTTTTGTTTAGAAAAATCTAGATCAAGAAATGCTTTTATCTTTTCATTTTTATGCATTTAAGTTGCTTTAAAACTTATTTATTTTTACCCTTAAAGAGATTGTTGAAGTAAAAAAAAGTGACTTAAACTTTCTTTTAAAGGGCTTTTTAGGTGGTGAAAAATTAATGACAAAACCTTTTACATAAATTAAATTATCTTCAAAGATTCTGTAAAAAAAAGAGGAAAAAGAAAAACGTTAGTGCATGCCTATTTGGGAAATAATTTAATACCTGCATTTTGCATAAACCTTTCTAAGATTCAACATCTCTAAAAATTTATCTGAGGAAATATGTATCAATTCTCAATAAATAAGTCTTAAATATCAATAAGAATGTTAATAATCAATAATAAATTCTATTATTGTTTATTGAATAAATCGATCGTATATTGAATAAATCGATTGTGTATTGAATAAACCGATTGTTCGTTAAAAAAGTTCAAATGTAACTAGTAAAAAAAGTCAACATAGGAACACCAAAATATTGTATGGAGTTATAAAAATGGAAAAGTTGCATTTATTTATGTTGTTCTAATGTAGCTGGCAATACAGAGACAGTTAATGTTTTTCCATAAGCAAGGGGTTACGCCGTCGTTACACAATTAGCACTACCCAGAGGACACGTATTTATATTTATTTAAACATATTATATTTTTATTTATGTAATAAAATTTCTTCAAATTGGTAAAAGAAAAATAATTCATTTAATAAAAATCACATAACACAAAAATATAAATACATTTCAAGGATAATGTAAAAATTAGCATAACTTACTGAAAATAAATTTCCTATTGTGTTAGTTGGATTTGCCCTTGTCCAATTTGGCCAATAATACTTGGCTTGTAAATCCCCTAAGCATGAAAGCAATAAAATTTTTATGTAATATTTAGCTAATTTCAGACTTTTTACTTTAAACTCATATTTGCATTATTTCAGTAATTGTTTCATATATTACCATATTTACTAACTTTTCTGTCAAATTTATCCCATACGTCATACGTGTTCGATGGGGTTCAAATTTGGCACCTGAAAAGATATGAAGCTGTGCAATTACTTAGGAAAGGAGCCATCCCTTCACAATCTTTGATGTACATTTTGGATTTTTGTCATGCCGAAAGATTCACTGGCTTCCAAGCTGAAAACTGTCAATAGATTATTTCACATCATGTAATATCTTCAAGTAATTATCCATCGTATCTTAATTGAAGGTTAATTTCCCAGCACTAGCAACCAACATTAACCTCTATACCATAGCACTTCCTCCACCATTCTGCATTGTTAGAACGACATTTTCAGTTGTATATGGATTTTGTGACGTGACATTTATAGGTGGGTTTATTTATTTATTTTTTTCATATTTTGGATAAATGATTATATAGTTTCATAAATATTTTTACATTTTTATAATAATAATAATAATAATAATAATAATATACATAATATTTTTACAAATTCCTCCTTTTAATTTCTGAGCATTGTTTTCAATCTTGAAAGTTTGCCACCCATGATGGTGCTAGTGGTCTCCCTTATAGTCTTTAAACAAGACCATACCTATACCCTTTTCTTCATATAGGGATAGTATAGAAATGATGAATCAGTCATATAATATCAGTTACAAAAAATATATTTTGTAAAATAACTTATAATACATTTTATAAAATTATACAAATAAATCTATTTTTTATTTACATCTTTGAGAAATAATTATTCGCTATATATCTATTAATTAAAAAATTTAATTGATTGTTTTTTATAAAACTATTGATAAACGTGTTATTTGTTAACAATAAAATATGTAAATAATTTTTCAACACCACTTTCCTACATACCATGATTTTCAGTCAATGAGTTTTGACTATCAATTTGGAGATAAAATGCTTCTATTAAAAATATGCAGCTTTCTTATTTTCCATGATTTACTTTATAAAATGTGCAAAATTATTGTTTAATTTTATCATACAAACAATAAAAAATACGCCAATATATTTATATATTTAGTTTTATAATAATACAAACATTTTTGAATTTTGTTGCAAAATGTTTTTTAAATTGAAACTGAAAACAGTCAATATAAATTATGTTCAAAAATAATATTTCGATTTCGAACATATTTTCAAGGCATATCCCAAATTTATCCACAGGCTCTTAAATTTCACTGTCATTTCCATATTTCACTTCTGTGCCTGCAAAAAATACTCCAGAAAACGGAATGGCCATATCTTTTATTCTTTGAATCATATTAGGCTTAACATTATGATAATCACGAATGTGAAACGGAGAATATTTATTCTGTATTTTACATCTAAATTTCAAAGGCTCAAGAGCATCGGTTTGTTCTGCCATTCTTTCCTCAACTTCTTCTCTTTTTTTTTTTACAACGGAAACAAAACAAAAAAATAAAATAAAAATAAAATAAAAAAAAAAGTATGGTCGGAAAAAGTGAATACGCTTTGGTCCCATAACTCGAAGTGTATTGATCTCAAGAACAGTTGCTTGATGGCAGTCGAGCGTTCTTCTGCACAAAAAAAAAGACAGAAAAAAAAAAAAGAAAAAAAACCGAAAATCGCATGAAATTTAGAAATATTCCCTCGCCCACTCTACTGGATGGATAGCCTGTGTCTTGTAAAGTAGGAGGTCTGAAATGTGGATATCAAATCTCTGAATGCATGGAAGTGAGGTTTCTGCAGAGGTTTCTTTTTTTTCTGTTTGGTAAAGAGTTGACTCAAAACGGATGGAAAGACAGTGAGCATTCAAGTTTGCGGAATAATAAAATGTGGCCCATGCATATTTCCTGGTTTAAAGTAACGGTGTAAAAAACTGGTTTATTTACTCTATATACATGTTTTTCGAATAGAATTTTGAAGAGACATTTGCAAAAACATAGCATGTTTTTTTTGTTCTAAATACATAATATATAAACTATATAAATATATAAATGAAAATAATTAGATATGCGTGTATTAAAATAAAAATCTGAAAAATACATATACAATACAAATGTATTTATAGACGTATATATATAAAATCTACTTGCAGACAAAATATACTATGTTATACAATATATACACATATTATAGATCTGCAAGTAGATTTTTATTTTAATACTAATTTAATTTAGACACTAAAATTGGGAATTGGAAAATTTTGTCGTTTAAGAGCTGTATGAATCAACGTATACATGGCGTTTTTGAAAAATAAAAAAAATTGGAAGGAAATGCCCTGGATACATCGTTACGCACTATCCTCTGGATAATCTTTAAGCTGCATTAATATATATGCGTGTAATATACACACTTGTATATATTTTAATACACCTGTAATATTCTGGGATATAGGAGATATAATGCTTCTAACGGAAAATTTTTTTTTATATGTTTAATTCACTCATGTCCATAAATTAAGGATAATTCAGAATCACACAGAAATTGAACTCTAAAATAAAAATTTCACCTGTAGAATTATCACACACATCTTGAAGAAGAATATGCAAACTACGGGAAACCATCAGATAGCGCGGATAGTACGTCACAATGACGAGAGTGTAAAGAGGGGTATATAAGGAATAGTGGCAAAGAAGTAAAAATTGTTCACAAGCACTTTAAAAACCTTTCAGTGCAATAACCTCATAGTTATGGCACAAAGGAAGCATTTGGATGATTTTTTACGTGGTAGAATTATCGGACGACTGGAATGTGGACGTACCCAGCTGGAAGTATCCGAGGAGTTCGGAATCGCCCAGAGTGTCATCTCCAGACTTTGGCAACGATTACCAGATGATGATAATGTGAGTAGATGTTACAGCACAGGTCGCCCCCGAGTTAACGCCGAATGAGGACCAGTATTTAGCAGTTACTGCCAAAAACAGACGGAGCACAGCATCAGACCTGTCTCGTCAGGTCTCTTCAGCTACCGGTACGACAGTTTCAAGGCAGACCGTGTACAGACGCTTGAAATACATTGGTCTATATGCTCGTAGGCCTGTCAGATGGTGTGTTCCACAACCGCAACTCACTGTCGCCTGCGATTAACCTGGAGTAGAGAGCATGCATTGTGGACACCGCAATGGTGGTCTTGTGTGATGTTTTCCGACGAGTCCAGGTTTAGTTTGCCTGTTTTTAGTTCACGCCGGACTTTCATATCGAGAGCGCCAGGTACCCATTACCACCAAGAGAACACCATTGAACGACACCGTTACGGTGGTGCAGGATGACTCGTTTGGGGAGGAATTACTCTTTGTTCCAAAACTGACCTGCATGTTCAGAGTGTAACGATAACAGGCCACATCTATCGGGATGTCATTCTGGAACAACATGTACGTTTGTTTCGGGGCGCCATAGGTGCTGAATTTCTGTTTATGGATGACAACGCCCGTCCTCACCGTGCGAACATTGTTGACGAATGCCTTCAATTGGAGGATATCACCCGTATTTATTGGCCAGCATACTCATCCGGACTTGAATGCAATAGAGCATGTGTGGGAAATGCTTGGCCAACGAATTGCAGCCCGTCAACCCCCCCCACCTGTCAACCGGAACTTGGAGGGCATTGCTTTTTGTGAGTGGTGTAATATTCCCCAAAATCAGATTGATAATTTGATACTCAGCGCCTAGGCTTTGTAAGGCCTGTATTGCATCGTCCGGTGTACTCTATATTAACCATCATACTGACCATGTTATACTGTTTTTTGTAAATAGGTTCTTTTTTAAATTTGCTCAGGAGTAAAAATCGCAATTTTTTTTAAATATGTCAAACATATAGCACCCTTTTTTGCTCTTTACATTTTGTTTAATAAATAGACTTTACAAATAAGTCAAATTTGTTTTGCTTCTGTCTCTTTCTTTGCATGAACTTAATTATCCTTAATTTATGGACATGAGTGTATATTGTCATATATGCTTAAATATGTTCTCTTATTTTCCACGATTTATTTTTAGAATGGGAAAAATTATTATTCGATTTCATTATTTGGATAAAATAGTACGTCAATATATTTATATATATATATATACACTCAAGAGCCAAAACATTATGACCCTCCCCCACCTACATTTTGCAATGAACTCGCCTGGATGACGTGGAAGGCACGGGATCAGGTGGAAGTGGTATTTAACTGCTGCTGGAGAGTCTGAAGAATCACTTACTTCTGTGTGCGATGGCAAAGGCTGTGGATCTAAGCGACTTTGATAGAGGGCAGATTATAATGGCTCGAAGGCTCGGAACAAGTATTTCGAAAAACTGCACGACTCGTGGGTTAGTTGCAATCTACAGTTGTTAGTACTTATGGAAAAGAGGATGAATGACGGTGAAAAACCAGCAGTAGACGACATGGTGTTGGACGTCCACACGCTGTCAAAGAAAAATGGTCGTCGGAGACTGTCTCGCATGGTGAAGCAAAACCGGAGCCAGACAGTGGCTCAGCTGACAGCCCAATATAATGCAGGGCCAAGTAGAATAGTATCGGAGCACACTGTTCAGCGGACACTGTTGGTTATGGGGCTACGCAGCAAAAGTCCCACTTGTGTGTCTATGCTGGCCAAGCGTCATCGCCAACTGCGCCTGCGCTGGGCCCGTGAACATCGTGGTTCAGTGGGAGAGAGTTGTTTGGTCAGATTAATCACGGTTTGTCATTCATCACGTCGATGGCCGTGTCTGGATACGCCATCTTCCAGGCGAACAGTTGCTCCCTCAATGCATAGTAGGCCATACACAGGCCGATGGTGGCGGTATTATGCTTTGGGGGGACGTTCCCTCTTGGGCGTCTCTGAGGCCCGTGATTGTGGTAGACCAGCATATGAATTCTACAGGGTATCTAAACATCATTGCAGAACCAGTTGCACCTTACATGGCTTCTGTTTTACCAGCTGGAAATGGAATGTTCCAACAGGACAACGCGCCTTGTCACATGGCTAAAATTGTGGTGGAGTGGTTCCAGGAGCATGATGTTGAATTCCAGTTAAGGTCCTGCCCGCTTAACTCACCGGATCCCAATCCGATAGAAAACATTTGGGATGTCCTGGGACGGCAGCTCAGAGTTCAAAGACCACCAATTCTCAATATTTCGTATTTTTTTGACCGTTGCTTAAACATCTGGTACAATCTGTCTCCGGCCATCTACCAAGAACTTGTGGAATACATGCCAAGGCGGGTTGAAGCTGTGCAAAGGTGAGCGAACTCGTTTTTGACAGGTAGTCATAATGTTTTGGCTCTTGAGTGTAGATATATAGATATATTATTTTTATACTAATTCAGTCATTTTTGAATTTTGTTGCGAAATGTTTTAAGCTCAAACTTAAAAACACTTCACAGGACTTGCAATATAAATTACATTCAAAAATAATATTTCGTTCGAACATATTTACAAGACATATCCCTAAATTTATCACGGGCTCTTAAATTTCTGTGTCATTTCCATATTCCACTTCTGTGCCAAAAATCCAGAAAACGAAATGCCCGTATCTTTTTTCTTTGAATCATATTAGGCTTAACATTATGATAATCACGACTGTGAAACGGAGAATATTTATTCTGTATTTTACATCTAAATTTCAAAGGCTCAGGAGCATCGGTTCGTTCTGCCATTTACTTTACGTCTTTCTTTTTTATTATTTTTTTTTTTGCACCGGAAACAAAACAAAAAAATAAATAAAAATAAAATAAAAGTATGGTCGGAAAAAGTGAATACTCTTTTGGTCCCATATCTCGAAGCGTATTGATCTCAAGAACAGTTGCTTGAGAGTAGTCGAGCGTTTTCCTGCACACAAAAAAAGACAGACACAAAAAACAGAAAAAAATAAATAAATAAAAAACCGAAAATCACATGAAATTTAGAAATATTCCCTTGCCCACTCTACTGGATGGATAGCCTGCTTCTTGTAAAGTAGGAGGTCTGAAATGTGGATATCAAATCTTTGAATGCATGGAAGTGAGGTTTTTGCAGAGGTTTTTTTTTTTTCTGTTTGGTAAAAAGAGTTGACTCAAAACGGACGGAAAGACAGTGAGCATTCAAGTTTGCGGAATAATAAAATGTGGCCTATGCATATTTCCTGGTTTAAAGTAACGTGTGTATAAAACTGGTTTTATTTACTCTACATCCATGTTTTTTCGAATAGAATTTTGAAGAGACATTTGAAAAACATAGCATGTGTTTTTTGTTCTAAGTACATGTATAAAACTACATAATGTAGAATGAAAAAAAAGATATACGCGTATTAAAATAAAAACATGAAACAATATATACAATACAAGTGTTTATACACATGCATATAAGTTATAAAATATATGCACGTATAGTATATATTTACACGTATATATGATGATATAAAAGATGAATTGGAAAGTTTTCTCATTTAAGGGCTATATGTATCAGCGTTTACTTGGTTTTTCCAAATTGTAAAGAAATGGGAATCAAATCATCTGGAAAAATCGTTAGGCTCATCCTCTGGATAGTCATTAAGCTGCATTAATATATATGCAGTTGTATATAATTTAATACACGTGTAATATGCGTGTATTAAAATAAAAATTTAAAAACAATATTTGAATATTTAATATCAGCTTGTTACTTAAATTTACATTTTCTTTTATTTTTCAGAAATATTTAAATCAATAAATAACTTTTCTGTAGGATTTTTGAATGATATAATAGTACATTTACCATGCTACAAATAAAAATTGGAGTGGCGTGCGTGGTTAATTAATTGGAATCTTAAACTCGGAGATCCTGTTTCGAAACACAACAAGCGAAGTCTAACCACAACTGTTTAGGTGAAAACGATGACACATACAGCCCTTAAACGACAAACCTTTGCAATTCACGTTTTTAGTGACTATTTGAGAAAACAGGAAACGGAAAGATCAACTTCTTTTTTTTTCGATATTGTGATAACTAAACTTTTATCACATCATCACACCTAATTTAGATATTCATTCTACATCTAAGTTAGGGCAATCTTAAAATTTGTATTAGTTCATTTTAAGATTAGTATACCACCTGATAGATAAAAACATAATGGTAAATTTTACATATTGGATTTACATATTTTTACAATTGACATTTACATATTTTACAATTTTACATAATGGTATAATTACATAAAACATAATTATAAATTAACTAATTAACCAATTAATTTACTAATTAACTAACACATATTGTTCATTTATTGAGCTGAGAAGTACTGTTGTTTCCAAATGCATTTCTTTTACATGAGATCATTAATCACTCTGTAGCAGATTTGCAATTCTTTCAAATTATCCACGGTACATTACATGCCTACACTATATTACATTATGATGTAATAATTTAAATAGTAAAATTACAAGAATTGGCATTTTACGTTAGTATTCTACTAAACTCCTTATTATCCCACAAAAAAAAGGCTCTTTTCAGATTATGATTTTATTCTGGACATCCCTAGCATTAGATACAGATATTCGGTTTGGGATCGCTATAACATTTTGTACTAATCTCCATCAGTTGGATAGTGAGACCAGCATGGCTTGGTAGATGGCATGAGAAATTGGAGTAAACAATTAGCCATAAAACCTACAATTAATGCAAAACTGAAAAGTTTCGTGTCTATGCCGTGAAATTGCAAAGTAAATCTGTATTCGTTCTATTCAAATTATTCCATTGGTTTGGCTCAGGAGGAAAGGAAGGAAAGTGTGATGTACTCCTCCTCTTAGATATTCCTTCATAATTCTGTTGGGTTATACACTCAAGAGCCAAAACATTATGACCATCTGTCAATAACGAGTTGGCACACACAGCTTCAACCCGTCTTAGCATGGATTAATACCACCACTTAATACCTGTTAAATATCACTTCCACCTGATCACGTGCCTTCCACGTCATCCAGGCGAGTTCATTGCAAAATGTAAGGGTGGTTATAATGTTTTGTCTCTTGAGTGTAATTTCCATAAGGCAATTTTTCTCATACACCACATTATGCTGAGTGGTTTAATAGCAGTAATAGTAGTACGAAAGACTAATATACAATACTCCGCAGTGCTTAGCCATCACTTAAAAATATAATCATTTAATAAAGCATTTTCTAATTAAATTAAAACATAGTTAAAAATAGAAAACTATTTACAGGAGTATAAGTTAAAATATCCAAAATGAAATATATTATTATAAAAGACGATATAATTAATAAAAACGATATTTGTAAGTATACCAAATAGCAGTAACCATTCAAGCAAACGAAATCAGTGGTTAACACATACTGCTAAGTTATTGAGTTGAAAAGTGCTGTTGTTTTCAAATGCATGCCTTTTGACATGAGGTCATTAACCACTATATAACAAATTCTTAAGAGAATTCTAACAATTTCACAAAAGTTCTTAATCTTAATAATAAATCTATGGTTAATCATTCCATTTGTCAAATTCTATATGACATCACGTGGATTTTGACAAATGGTATGATTAACCAGAGACTTATGCTTTTAAAAGACACAAAACCATTAAAACAATTACTTATATATATATATATATATATATATATATACAGCATTTTGGTAATAACTAATAGTAAAAAAAATATTTTAATTTCATTAATGAAACTTTTATTCTTGAGAAATTGAAACATTTTTAATGGTTATTCTTGTAATAACACAAAATTGAATACAAGAGAAACGTTTAAAAAACTCCAGATGATTTAAATATTACTTATATTATTATTAGTAGTAAACATTTTACATAGATTTACTAACTATTAATCGCCAAGAACTAAATAAAGACATTTTTTTGCTTATATATATTCAAGTATATTTTTAAATTCTTTATCTCTATAGACATTAAAGATTGCTTTGACTTCCCTTTGGATAAGAAAAAAAAAAAAAACTTTCATTTAAAAAAAAAAATTCTCTCATTGAAATTTCACATTTCTTTACGAAGCTATTTCTGCAGCTAATTACCTTTTTTTCTTTCCATTCACCTATTAAAAATCCTTGCTATTAATTTTTCATTTACTTTAATGTTGAGAATGCTTTGTGTTTTTACGGAATACAAATTTCAAGTATTAAAAACTCCATACTTTCTCTTTTTTTTTCTTTGTGTGTATTAGATTGAATGATCATGAAAAGTTTGAAAAGCTCTCATTTAAAGTATTTTTAATATTCTTATTAATTTCTCTTTCTTTTAATTTCTTTCTGAAATGAATCTTTTTGAGCTTTTATACTTATCTAAAACCAGATGCTAATGATACCTGAAAGATTATTTAGAGTAGATATATTTATAAAGTAATTTTGATTATTTTTTATGTATCACTGCTTCGTATTTATCCATTTTTTCGAAGTTAAAAAAAAGTTTTCTGAAAAAGAAGATTAAAAATTAGGAGAACTAGTGTGGAAGAATCAATTAAGAGCTTATTCCATGCAAGAAATATATTTTTATTTGTATTTAAAGTATCTTTTTTGTTAATATAATTATTTTGCAAAAATTATTTTTGCAAAAATATACGTTATTATATTGCCTGTAATAAACTTAAACTAAACAATTGTTTTTACTTTTGAAAAAAATATTATATAATATTTTATTTATAGATAAAAATTTAGTGTGCCGAATAACTGATAAGAAAAATCAGTTTCACCGTATAGTTAAGGGCGATTTATCATCATACTGATCCTTGAAAGCATTTTTGACAAAGGTTTTAGCTAAAGAATGACAAAAATAATTGCAGAAAGTAATTCAAATAATTAATAATAATTGTTAGTTATAATTGTAGAAAGCCATATAAAGCCTTATGGCAACCGACTTTTTCCCATAATTGTACACAAATCACAGAAGCATATCCAATTTATATAAAAAATAGGATTTTTTGTTTCTTGTAAAGATTTTTGGATTTAAATGAAAGTTTCAAGGAAAGAACATGTTACAGCTTTAAATTCATAAAAAGTAATTGTTTAAATACTAGAAAATTCTTTATTCAATCTTTTTTTATTTGCTGTTAAAAATGTGGATATGTGGATGCAGAATCCCAGTCTGTATGTTTTTTTTTTTTTTTTATTTCGACGATATTTATTGCAAAAATATGTTCATTTTAGATTATGCAAGGCCATCAATTTAGATGTGACTGCTGGTAAATGATACATTAAATGCACAAGCCTGTTTGAGTAAATAGGTTAGTTAGTCAGTTAAAAACTAGTGCTGTAGTTTAAATGTATCACTATTAGTTTAATTAACATTTCATAATATCAAAATAACTGATAAATAAAGTAATTTGACTAATCAATTTTGCTTTTTGTTATTACAAAAAAAAATCGAACCAAATACTAAAACAAGTATTAAATAAATAAAACGTTGTGTGACATATTTATTATCTGACTTATTATTATATGTTATCTATTCCTTCTGCAAATAAATTATACATATTATATAATTAATTTCCGATTTTTTTCTTTTGTAAATTCTTTCCGTGAACTTCATTAAATGCATGCAACCAATGGCAGCCACTATTATGGCTAATTATATTGATAATCTTGCTAACAAGATAGTTAATAAGATAAAAAATAATTAATAATAATTAATGATTATTAGATAATGTAGAATAATTAGGTAATGTGGCATTAGAATTAGAATAAAAAGAGTTAGTCAACTGGCACTTAGATACCATGTGCATTTACTTTTTAATTATACCTCTATTTATTAAAGAAGATATTTACATCTGTATATTTTTATATATTTAAGATTGTAACTTTTGAGGTCGATAATTATATACTTTCGTTATAATTTTATCTGTTCATATGAAAAATTTCTTATCAAAATTTCTCATATTTTATTTCAATTAAACAACGTTATCTTTGATAGAAAATTATTGTTGATAGAAAAATTTAGCTTTTAATTATTTAGTTTTTATAATCGCCTGTTTTCAGATTCTATATCAAATGAATTTTAGCAACAAAGAATCTCAACCTACTCGTATATGTTATATTTTTCCACAAATAGCTAAAAAATAGTTTGAGTTTATCTAAATGTTTATTTGAAATGAAGTATTATATAAAATTTGTTTTTAATATATAATTGGTTAATTGTTGTATGCATCATCATAACATCATGTATTTGATTTTCTCACTGAAATAAACAAAAGAAATTTGATAATATCGAATTTTAGTTTAAGAATTATGCTAACGTTGAAAATTTGGGTACTTTTCATGAACTGTTACATTGAAGTAGCTAATTTCAAATATTTTTTACATGATATCCTACTTGTACTGAATAACTATTATTATTTTTTTTTTTTTTATCCATTTTACTTTATATTATTTTTTGAAAATATAATGTTAATGTAATTTTTTTAACATAAAAAAAAATTAGAAATTTTTGGGTTTTATTGAACTTAACAGTAAACTTTCAGTCAGTTCATTTCATAAGAAAAGAAGAAGAATTTAGGCTTTTCCACATTGGAATAAATAAACAACCGCATTGAGTTTATCATGCTGGATCAAACTTTTCTATAAAAATCCTTATTTTGATATGACATTTTTTATTGCATCATTTATTTCAAAAATATAAATAAGCGACAAATCGATTATTTAAAATACCATGTATAAGTTGCAATAAATTTTAATAACATATTTTATTCATCGTATTTTGGATAGAATAAAAAAATACATCTAACAAAATGATCAGAAAAGAATTTGAAAATACAAGTCTAATTTCAAACAATATTATCTTTATTTATTCTGCAAAAGACTTGTTGAAAAATAAATATTCGTTTAAAATTTAATTAAATAAGTTTAGCTAAATATTTATTAATTTATTTACACAAAATACATGAACGATAATACTTAATAAACTACTTTAAATTAATTTAAAAATAGTTTGAAATTTTCCAATTAATAAATTCCATCTCAAAACGAAGATGTTGCATAAGAAATTAAAAAAAAAATATCTTCATTAAAGGCACTTACGAATGAAATTACTTTTTTTATTTCCTAAAAATTTTTTAACAATTCTTAAATTTTTCAAATAAAGTATATTGTCGAAAGAAAAATTATTTTTCACATCTTACTACTTTTCTACTACTTTTCTGTAATGCTATTTTCTTGACATCAAAAATACTAATGATACAGCTCCCAAGAAATAATATGTATCTAAGATTACTTAATAGCTATTTAACTTAAACCAAGTTGTTTTCGGATTATTAATAACATATTTTTCTAAGAAAAAAAATTTTGACAAAAAAAGAAGATATATTTATCTCCATTAATTTTGCATACTAAAGACAAATTTAAATTCAAAGTCTAATTGAATTTTTCAAATTTACGGCTATCAAAATTGTTGAGGCATTTTTTTTTCTCCCTAATTCAGACATGATTTGAACTAAAGTAATGAAAGAAGTTCTTTGATACAGAATTTTGATTCTTGTTTATCATAGCCGACCAAAAGTGGATCCAAATGAAAAATAAAATAGACAAAAAAATTAACAAAACTGTTCCTTTCATGTAATTTAACAACGAAAGAGAGAGAGAGAGAGAAAGAGAGAGGGAAAAAAAGTGGAAAATAAGTTACTAGGGCATGATTTTTACGAGCTTGACTTTGAATGAGATGTATTTATCTTGGAATAAGAGGAGAAAACAAAAATCACAAAAGCAACAGTAAATTATTTTTAACAGCACATCCAAAACATTCTTACAATTTCATTGAAAAGGAATGGAGCACAGAATGAGAAAGAAAGAAAGAAAAAATATAAAGATGGCTAAGTAAGCTTTCAAAGTCATGTTGATCTGAATTTGTTCCATTTCATTTATTATGCCTCAGTGAGGGTTGGGGGGGACGTCGAAAGGTTATTTCTTGAAGTTTTTTCCGCATGGAAACCTGCTTCTTGGCGCTTATGAAACAGAGGGAAGAAACCTTTGAATCCGTCTTCCAGACCGTCGCTCTTTCAGCTAGACGAAACGAGAAGATTGTTTCATAAATATATTATGACTGTTAACCTTTTTTTCTAAAATTTGTCTCCTGTATGTGAAGGAAATCTAACCTAATGTATATCAGCGTATCATATATCAATTTGATGTAAAGTGCCTGAAAAAATCATTAGATAAAGCCGTTGTGGGCAACATATTTCATATACATTTCATATAACATAAATTTAAATGTTAACAGTGAATTAGCATACTTTTTTTAATTTATATTTTCACTATTATTATTGAAATTCCTATATATAAGATCAATAAATTTAATAAAACATTATATTCATTGTATTTCAAATTATTTGGATAAAATAAAAAACTAATGAAATTATCACAAAAATCATTGAAAATACAAGTATAATTTCCAATTATATAACTCTTATTTACTCTGAAATAGAAAATAAGTATTCCATTAAAATTTAATTAAATAAATTTGTAAAAGTTTATATATTTATTTACCCAAACAAACGATCATGATTATTTAAGAAACTTCTTTAAATTAATTTAAAAATAGTTTGAAAGAAAAAGTTTGAAATTTTTCTATTAACAAATTCCATAGCAAGACGAAAGTCTTCCATAAGGAATCACAAAATAAATATTGATTCATTAATAGCACTTACAAACAAAATTATTTTTTAAATTTATTTTCTAAAAATATAAAAAAATAACTTTTCTAAAACAGTTTTTAACAATTTCTCAAATTTTTCGAAAGAAAAAAATTATTTTTCACAACTTGCTACTTTTCTGTAATGCAATTTTCTTGACATCAAAAACAATAATGATACAGCTCTCATGAGATAATATGTATCTAAGATTATTTAATGGCTATTTAACTTAAACCAAACACTTTTCAGATTATTAATAGCATATTTTTATAAGGAAAAAAATTTTACAAAAAAATATTTTTATTTCCATTAAGTTTTACATACTAAATACAAATTTAAGTTCAAAGACCAATTTGCGTTTTTCAAATTTACGGTGACCAAAATAGTCGAGGTATTTTTTGTGTTCCTAATTCCGCCATGAATGGAACGAAAATGAAGAAGTTCTTTGACACAGAATTTTGAATCATGTTTATCTCAGTCGACCAAAAGTGGATCCAAATAAAGATAAAACAGATTAAAAAAAGAAATAAAACTGTTCCTTTCATGCAATTTAACAACGAGAAAGATTGAGAGAGAAAGAGAGAAAAAAAAAAAAAGAAAATAAGTTACTAGGGAATGATTTTTACGATCTTGACTTTGAATGAGATGTATTTATAATGGAGTAAGACGACAAAAAAAAAAAAATAAACTCACAAAAGCAACAGTAAATTATTTTTAACAGTACATCCAAAAGATTCTTACAATTTCATTGAAAAGGAATGGAGTACAGAATGAGAAAGAAAGAAAGGAAAAATATAAAGATGGCTAAGTAAGCTTTCAAAGTCATGTTGATCTGAATTTGTTCCATTTCATTTATTATGTCTCAGTGAGGATTGGGGGGACGTCGAAAGGTTATTTCTGAAGTTTTTTCCGCATGGAAACCTGCTTATTGGCGCTTATGAAACAGAGGGAAGAAATCTCTCTCTCTCTTCCTTTGAATCCTTCTTCCAGACCGTTGCTATTTCAGTTACACGAAACGAAAAGATTTTTCCATAAATATATTATGATTGTTATTTTTTTTTCAAAAATTCATCTTATAAGAGAAGGAAATCTAGCCTAACGTATATCAGTGTTGCCTATATCAGTTTGATGTAATGTCCCAATAAAAATCATTGGATAATGACATTGTGGGCAACATATTCCATATACATTTTGATATATTAATTGAAAAGTTAACAGAAATTAACAGTATTTTTTTATTTATATTTGCATTACTATTATAGAAGTTACCATATATAAGTTTTAATGAAATTAATAACAAATTATATTCAATGTATTTCGAACGTTTTGGATAAAAGATTCTAATAAAATGATCAGAAAAGACTTTGAAATTATATATATAATTTCAATTATATAATTTTATTTATTCTGAAATAAAAAATAAGAATTTAATTAAAACTTAATAAAATAATCTTGTAAAAATTTTATACATTTTTTATCCGAAATATCCGATCATGATAGTTATGAAACTTTTTTAATTAATTTAAAAATAATCTAAAAAGGTTCAATAATCTAAAAGGTAAAGAAATTATTTTTTAAAATTTATTTTCTAAAAAAAATTTAACAATTCTTAAATTTTTCAAGTAAAATATATTGTCGAAAGAAAAATTATTTTTTTCACAACTTGTTACTTTCTGTAATGCAGTTTTCTTGACATCAAAAATACTAATGATACAGCTCTCATGAGAAAATATGTATCTAAAATTATTTAATGGCTATTTAACTTAAAGTAAACACTTTGTACATGTATTTGCCCAAAAATGTGATCGTGAATATTTAAGAAACTTTTTGAATTAATTTAAAAGTAGTCTGAAGAAAGTTTGAAATGTTTCTATTAATAACTTCCGAAAATTGAAGATGTTGGATAAAAATTACAAAACAAATATAGATTCATTAATAGCACTTACGAGCAAAATTATTTTTTATTTATTTTCTAAAATAATTTTTAATATTTCTTAAACTCATCAAATAAAATATATTTTCAAAAGAAAACTATTTTTCACAACTTGCTGGTTTTCTGTAGTGCAGTATTCTTGACATCAAAAATAATAATAATACAGGTTTCATGAGATAATATGTATCTAAGATTATTTAATGGTTATTTAACTTAAAGCAAACACTTTTCAAATTATTAATAGCATATTTTTATAGAAAAAAAAATAAAAAAATATTTTTAGTTCCATTAGGTTTTGCATACTAAATACAGATTTAAGTTCAAAGACTAATATGCATTTTTCAATTTTACGGTGATCAAAATGGTCGAGATACTTTTTTCCCCAATTCCGCAATGATTTGGACGAAAGTAATGAAAGAAGTTCTTTGACACAGAATTTTGATTCTTGTTTATCTCAGCCGACCAAAAGTGGATCCAAATAAAAGATAAAATAGAAATAAAACTGGTTCTTTCATGCAATTTAACAACGAGAAAGAGTGAGAGAGAAAAAGAGAAAAAAAAAAACAAGTTACTAGCGAACGATTTTTACGATCTTGACTTTGCATGAGATGTATTTATCCTGAATAAGAGAAGAAAAAAATAATAAATTCACAAAAGCTACATTAAATTATTTTTAACAGCACATTCAAAAGATTCTTACAATTTCATTGAAAATGAATGGAGTACAGAATGAGAAAGAAAGAAAGCAAAAAAGTAAAGATGGCTAAGTAAGCTTTCAAAATCATGTTGATCTGCATTTGTTCCGTTTCATTTATTATGCCTCAGTGAGGGTTTGGGGGACGTCAAAAGGTTACTTCTTGAAGTTTTTTCCGCATGGAAACCTGCTTATTGGCGCTTATGAGACAGAGGGAAGAGATCTTTCCCTTTGAGTCCATCTTCCAGACAGTCGCTCTTTCAGCTAGACGAAACGAGAAGATTGTTTCATAAATATATTATGATTGTTAACTTTTTCAAAAGTCTGTCTCTTGTACATGAAGGAAATCTAACCTAACGTATATCAGCGTAACATATATCAGTTTGATTTAAAGTTCTAAAACAATTATCATTGATAATGCCGTTATGAACAATATATTCCGTGCACATTTTGAAATATAAATTTAAAAGTTAACATGAATTCGCAGTATTTTTTTTATTTATATTTGCACAACTGTTATTGAAATTACCATATATATATAACAATAAATTTAATAACACATTACATTCATGGATAAAATAAAAAATTGGTATTGGATAAAATAAAAAAAAAAATCTAATAAATAATCTGCATTATATAATTCTTATTTATTCTGACATATAAAAATACGAATTCAATTAAAATTTAATTACATAAATTTGTAGAAAGTTCGGACATACATTTTCCCAGATATATGATCGTGATTATTTAAGAAACTTCTTTGAATTAATCTGAAAATAGTTTGACATTTCCAATAATAAATTCTATCGCAAAACGAATATTTTGCATAAGAAGTTACAAAATAAATATAAATCCATTAATAGCACTTACGAGCAAAATTATTTTTTTTATTTATTTTCTAATAAAGTTTTTAACAATTCTTAAATTATCATTCTTAAAATATACTGTCGAAAGAAAAATTATTCTCACAACTTGCTACTTTTCTATCATGCAGTTTTCTTTACATCAAAATAATAATGATGCAGCTCTCATGAGATAATATGTATCTAAGATTATTTAATGGCAATTTAACTTCAACCAAACACACTTTTCAGATTATTAATAGCATAGTTTTATAAGAAAAAAAAATTTTAAAAACGAAAAAAAAATATATTTTTATTTCCATTAAATTTTCCATACATATTACAAATTTAAGTTCAAACTCTAATTTTCTATTTTTTAAATTTACGGTTATCGAAATAGTCGAAGTATTTTTCCTAATTCCACCAGGATTTGGACGAAAGTAATGAAAGAAGTACTTTGACACAGAATTTTGATTCTTGTTTATCTCAGTCGACCGAAAAGTGGATCCAAATAAAAGATAAAAAAACAAAAAAAAGAAATAAAACTGTTCCTTTCATGCAATTTAACAATGAGACAGGGTAAAAGAGAAAGATAAATAAAAAAAAAAAGGAAAAATAAGTTACTAGGGAATGATTTTTACGATCTTGACTTTGAATGAGATGTATTTATCCTGGAATAAGAGGAGAAAAAAATTATATATTCACAAAAGCAACATTAAATTATTTTTAATAGCACGTCCAAAATATTCTTACAATTTCATTGAAAATGAATAGAGTACAGAATGAGAAAGAAAGAAAGTAAAGATGGCTAAGTAAGCTTTCAAAGTCATGTTGATCTGAATTTGTTCCATTTCATTTATTATGCCTCAGTGAGGGTTGCGGGGACGTCGAAAGGTTATTTCAGAATTTTTTTACGCTTGAAACCTGCTCATTGGCGCTTATGGGACATATCTCTCTCTTTCCCTTTGAATCCCTCTTCCAGACCGTCGCTCTTTCAGCTAGACGAAACGAGAAAATTGTTTCATTAATATATTATGATTGTTAATTTTTTTTCAAACCTCCTGTATGTAAAGAAAATCTAACCTAATTTATATCAGCGTAACGTATATCTGTTTGATGTAAAGTTCTAAAAAACATCATTGAATAATGCCGTTATGAACAAACATATTCCATATAACTTTCGAAATATAAATTTAAAACTTAACATAAATTAGCAGCAATTTTTTATTTATATTTGCACTACTATTATTGAAATTACCATATATAAGTTTCAATAAATTTAATAATACATTATATTCATTGTATTTCGATTGTTTTGTATAAAATAAAAAAAATCTGATAAAAGGATCAAAAAAGAATTTGAAAATACAAGTCTAATTTCGAATTATATATTTCTTATTTATTCTGAAATAGAAAAAGATTATAAATAGCATATTTTTATAAGAAAAAAAGTTTTACAAAAAAACATATTTTTATTTTCATTAACTTTTGGCATACTAAATACAAATTTAAGTTTCAAATACAATTAAATACAATTAATACAATTAATTAGTCTAATTTGCATTTTTCAAATTTATGGTGATCAAAATTGTCGAGGTATTTTATTTGTTCTTTTTCCAAAATGATTTAAACGAAAGTAATGAAAGAAGATCTGTGGCACAGAATTTTAATTCTTGTTTATCTCAGCCGACCAAAATGGATCCAAATAAAGAAAAAAAAAGATTAAAAAAAAAGAATTAAAACTATTCCTTTCATGCAATTTAACAACGAGAAAGAGTGAGAGAGAAAGAAAAAAAAAAAAAAAAAAAAAAAGTTACCAGAAAATGATTTTTTTACGATCTTGATTTTGAATGAGATGCATTTATCCTGGAATAAGAGTAGAAAAAAAAATTCACAAAAACAATATTAAATTATTTTTAACAGCACACCCAAAAGATTCTTACACTTGCATTGAAAATGAATTGAGTACAGAATGAGAAAGTAAGAAAGAAAGAAAAAGTAAAGATGGCTAAGTAAGCTTTCAAAGTCATGTTGATCTGAATTTGTTCCATTTCATTTATTATGCCTCAGTTGAGGGTTGGGGGACGTCGAAAGGTTATTTCTGAATTTTTCTGCATGGAAACCAAGCTTATTGGCGCTTATGAGACAGATGGAAGAAATCTCTCTCTTTGCCTTTGAATCCATCTTCCAGACCGTCGCTCTTTCAGCTAGACGAAACGAGAAAATTGTTTCATAAATATATTATGATTATTAACTTTTTTTCAAAAATTCATCTCCTGTATGTGAAGAAAATCTAACCCAGCGCATATCAGCCTAACATATATAAGTTTGATATTAAGTAAAAAAAAAAAGAGCTTTTGATAATGCCATTTTGAGCAACATATTCCATATACATTTTGAAATATAAATTTAAAAGTTAGCATGAATTAGCAATACTTTTTTTTTTATATTTGCAAATACTATTATTGAAATTATCATATATAAGTTTCAATAAATTTAATGACACATTATATTCATTGTATTTCGAATGTTTTGATAATATAAAAAATCATAAAAGATTATTCAGATCATAAAAGATCTTTTATGATAATATAAAATTATCATAAAAGATTTTGATAATTCAAGTATAATTTCCAATTATATAAATGTTATTTATTATGATAGAGAAAATAGGAATTTAATTAAAGTTTAATTACATAAATTTGTAGAAAATTTTGTACATATATTTGCCCAAATATATATCGTGAACATTTAAGAAACTTTTTGAATTAATTTAAAAATAGTTTGGAAGAAAAGGTTTGCAATTTTTATTTTAATAAATTCCATCACAAAAGAAAGATATTCCACGAGGAATTACAAAATAAATATATATATTCATTAATAGCACTTACGAACGAAATTATTTTTTTAAAATTTATTTTCTAAAAAGTTTGTAACAGTTCTTAAGTTTTTCAAATAAAATATATTATCGAAAAAAAAAATTATTTTTCATAACTTGCTACTTTTTTTGTACTACTTTTCTTCTGCTACTTGAAGTAATGCAATTTTCTTGACATCAAAATTAATAATGATACAGTTCTCGTGAGATAATATGTATCTAAGATCTATATATATGATCTATATATATATGTATCTAAGATTATTTAATGGCTATTTAACAAAAACCAAACCAAACAATTTTCTGATTATTAATAGCATGTTTTTATATAAAAAACATTTCACAAAAAAATATTTTTATCACCATTAAGATTTGCATACTAAATAGAAACTTAAGTTTAAAGTCTAATTTGCATTTTTAAAATTTACGGTGATCAAAAATGTCGAGGAATTGTTTTTTTCCTTAATTCCGCCATGATTTGAACTAAAGTAACGAAAGAAATTCTTTAACACAGAATTTTGATTCTTGTTTAACTCAGCCGACCAAATGTGGACCCAAATAAAAGAAAAAAAAGAAATAAAACTGTTATTTCATGCAATTTAACAACGAGAAAGAGTGAGAGAGAAAGAGTGCAAAAAAAAAATGAGAAAATAAGTTACTAGGGAATGATTTTTACGATCTTGACTTTGAATGAGATGTATTTATCCTGGAATAAGAGGAATAAAAGAAATAATAAATTTACAAAAACAACATTAAATTGTTTTTAACAGCACATCCAAAAGATTCTTACAATTTCATCGAAAATGAATGGAGTACAGAATAAGAAAGAAAGAAAGAAAGAAAAATAAAGATGGCTTAGTAAGCTTTCAAAGTCATGTTGATCTGAACTTGTTCCATTTCATTTTTAATGCCTCAGTGAGGGTTGGGGGACGTCGAAAGGTTATTTCTGAAGTTTTTTCCGCATGGAAACCTGCTTATTGGCGCTTATGAGACAGAGGGAAAGAGATCTCTTTCCCTTGAATCCATCTTCCAGACCATCGCTCTTTGAGCTAGACGAAACGAGAAGATTGTTTCATAAATATACAACTGAAGTGACAAAAAGTCATGGGATAGCAATATGCAAATTTTCAGATGGCAGTAGCATCGCGTAGAACAGGGTATAAATGCGCAGTACTTTCGCAGAGCTTTAATTTCTGTTCAAGTTATTCTTGCGAAGAGGTTTTGACGTGATGATGACCGCACGACGGGAATTAACAGACTTTGAACGCGGAATGTTAGTTGGAGTTAGACGCATGGGTCATGCCATTTCGGAAATCGTTAGGGAATTCAACATTCCCAGATCCACTGTGTCAAGAGTGCGCCGAGAGTATGAAATTTCAGGCATAACATCCCACCATGGACAGCGCAGTGGTCGACCGCTTGCACTTAACGACCGAGACCGGCGACGGCTGCAAAGAGTCGTAAATTCTAACAGACAAGCAACACTGCGTCAAATAACAGCACAAATCAATGTGGGACGTATAAGGGACTTGTCTGTTAGAACTGTGCGGAGAAATTTGGCTTTCTTGGGCTATTCCAGCAGAAGACCGACTCGAGTGCCTTTACTAACAGAACGACAGCGCTTGCAGCGACACTCGTGGGCACGTGAGAATATCGGTTGGTCCCTAGATTAATGGAAAACCGTGGCCTGGTCCGATGAGTCACGATTTCAGTTGGTAAGAGCTGATGGTAGGGTTCAAGTGTGGCGCAGACCCCACGAAGCCACGAACCCAAACTGTCAGCAAGGCACTGTCCAAGCTGGTAGTGGCTCCGTAATGGTGTGGGCTGTTTTTTCATGGAATGGAATTGGTCCTCTGGTGCGACTGGAAATGCTTTTGTTCAGCTACTTGGAGGTCACTTGCAGCCATTCATGGACTTCATGTACCCAAACAACGATGGGATTTTTATGGATGACAATGCGCCATGTCACCGGCCACGACTGTTCGCGATTGGTTTGAAGAACATTCTGGACAATTCCAACGAATGATCTGGTCACCTAGATCGCCCGACATGAATCCCATCGAGCATTTATGGGACATCATCGAGAGGTCTGTTCGTGCCCAAAATCCTGCACCATCAACGCTTTCACAATTATGGACGTCTATCGAGACAGCATGGCTCAATATTCCTGCAGAAGCTTCCAACGACTTGTTGAGTCCATACCACGTCGAGTTGCTGCACTTCGCCGGGCGAAAGGAGGGCCGACACGATATTAAGAGGTATCCCATGACTTTTGTCACTTCAGTGTATTATGATTGTTAACTTTTTATCAAAAAATTGTCTGTAAGTGAAGGAAATCTAACCTAACATAAATCTAACCTAATATCAGTTTGATTTAATGTTCTAAAATGATCATTGGATAATGCCGTTATGAGCAACATATTCCATATACAATTGGAAATGTAAATTTACAAGATAACATGAATTAGCAGTGACTTTTTATCCTGTACGTGAAGGAAATTTAACCTAACGTATATCAGTTTGATTTAAAGTTTGATTTATCATGCTGGATCAAACTTTTACATCATAATTTCTAATTTTGATATGTTATTTAATTAAACCATTTACTTTAAAAAAGTATAAATAAGTTACAAATTTATTATTGAAAATACCATACATAAGTTGTAATAAATTTTAATAACATATTTTAATCATTGCATTTCGTATGCATTGCGTAAAATAAAAAAAAAACTACTTCTAACAAAATGATCAGAAAAGAATTTGAAAATACCAGTATAATTTCCTATTTTATCATTTTTTATTTACTCTAATGAAAAAAAAATATTAGATTAAAATTTAATTAAAAAGATTTTGTGAAAAATTTAACGATTAAATTACCCATTAATTTAATAAATTATTTATCATTTATTTTATTAAAATTTTTATCTGTTATTAATCACATATATGATCGTCAAAATTTAAAAACGTCTTTGACTTAATTTTAAAAATAGTTTGAAAGAAAAAATTTCAACTTTTCTGTTAACGAATTCCATCACAAAATGAAGATTTTGCATAAGGGGTGGGGTTACAAAATACATATAGATTCATTAACGGTATTTAAGAAAGAATTTGCTTTTTTTTATTTTCTAAATAGTTTTTAACAATTCTTAAATTTTTCAAATAAAATATATTGTCGAAAGAAAAATTATTTTTCACAACTTGCGACTTTTCTGTAATGCAATTTTCTTGACATCAAAAATACTAATGATACAGCTATCATGAGATAATATGTATCAAATATTATTTAATGGCTATTTAACATAAACCAACATTTTCAGATTATTAATAGCATATTTTTATGATATAGGGTTATTTAAAAAAATGATATTTTTATTTCCATTAAGTTTTGCATACTAAAACACAAATTTAAGTTCAAAAGTCTAATTTGCATTTTTCAAATTTATGGTGATCAAAATAGTCTAAGTAATTTTTTTCAATAATTCTGCCATGATTTGAAAGAAAGTAATGAAAGAAGTTCTTTGACACAGAATTTTGATTCTTGTTTATCTGAGCGAACAAAAAGTGGATCTAAATAAAAGATAAAAAAAAAAAACTATTAAAACTATTCCTTTCATGCAATTTAACAAGAAAACAAAGTGAGAGAGGAAAAAACGGGAAAATAAGTTACTAGGGAATGATTTTTACGATCTTGACTTTGAATGAGATGTATTTATAATGGAATAAGTGAAAAAAAAAATAATAAATTCACAAAAACAACATTAAATTATTTTTAACAGCACATCCAAAAGATTCTTACAATTTCATTGAAAATGAATGAAGTACAGAATGAGAAAGACGGAAAGAAAGAAAAAAAAAAAAAAAGGGCTAAGAAAGCTTTCAAAGTCATGTTGATCTGAATTTGTTCCATTTCATTTATTATGCCTCAGTGAGGGTTGGGGACGTCGTCGAAAGGTTATTTCTGAAGTTTTTTCCGCATGGAAACCTGCTTATTGGCGCTTATGAGACAGAGGGAAGAAATCTCTCTCTCTCTTCCTTTGAATCCATCTTCCAGACCGTCGCACTTTCAGCTAGACGAAACGAGAAGATTTTTCATAAATATATTACGATTGTTAAAGTTTTTCAAAAATTTGTCTCCTGTAAGTGTAGGAAATCTAACCTAACGTATATCAGCATAGCATATATCAGTTTGATGTAAAGTTCCAGAAAACATCATTGAAAAATGACGTTGGGGACAAAGTGTTCAATATACATTTTGAAATATAAATTTAAAAGTTAACATGAATTTTCAGTAACTTTTTATTTATATTTGTACTACTATTACTGAAATTGTCATATGTAAGTTTCAATAAATTTAATAACACATTATATTCATTGTATTTCGAATGTTTTGGATAAAAAAAAAATCTAATAAAATGATCAGAAAATACTTCGAAAATCAAAGTGTAAATACCAACTATATTATCTTTATTTATTCTGAAAAAAAATAAATATTCAATTATTAATTAATTTTGTAAAAAAATACATTTATTTACCCAAATATAGAATCATAAATATTTAAGAAACTTCTTTAAATTAATTTAAAAATAGTTTGAAAGATAAATTAAAAAAAAAAATCTATTAATAAATTCCCTTTGAAAACGAAGATGTTGCATAAGGAATTACAAAATAAATATATATTCATTAATAGCACTTACGAGCAATTTTTATAATGATTTTCTAAAATGGTTTTTAAAAATTCTTAAATTTTTCAAATAAAATATATTGTCGAAAGAAAAATTATTTTTCACAATTTCTGTAATGCAATTTTCTTGACATCAAAAATAAAAATGATACAGCTCTCATTAGATAATATGTATCTAAGATTATTTAATGGCTGTTTAACTTAAACCAAACACTTTTCAGAATATTAATAGCATATTTTTATAATAAAAAATGTTTGTAAAAAAAAATATTTTTATTTCCATTAAGTTCTGCATACTAAATACAGATTTAAGTTCAAAGTCTAATTTGCATTTTTCAAATTTACGGTGATCAAAATTGTCGAGGTATTTTTTTTCCTAATTCCGCTATGATTTGAAAGAAAGTATTGAAAGATGTTCTTTGACACAGAATTTTAATTCTTGTTTATCTCAGCCGACCAAAAGTGGATCCAAATAAAAGATAAAAAAAGAAATAAAACTGTTCCTTTCATACAATTTAATAACGAAAAAGAGTGAGAGATAAAGTGGAATAAAAAAAAGGGAAAATAAGTTACTAGGGAATGATTTTTACGATTTGATGAGAGTGAGATGAGATGAAGTGAGATGATTGAGAGTATTTGAGTGAGATGTATTTATCCTGGAATAAGAGAAAAATAAAAACATAAATTCACAAAAGTAACATTAAATTATTTTTAACAGCACATCCAAAAGATTCTTACAATTTCATTGAAAAAGGAATGGGGTACAGAATGAGAAAGAAAGAAAGCAAAAAGTAAAGATGGCTAAGTAAGCTTTCAAAGTCATGTTGATCTGAATTTGTTCCATTTCATTTATTATGCCTCACTGAGGGTTGGGGGGACATCGAAAGTTTATTTCTTGAAGTTTTTTCCGCATGGAAACCTGCTTATTGGCGCTTATGAAACAGAGGGAAGAGCTCTATCTTTCCCTTTGAATCCATCTTCCAGACCGTCGCTCTTTCAGATAGACGAAACGAGAAGATTGTTTCATAAATATATTATGATTGTTAACTTTTTCAAAAATTGTGTCCTTTACGAGAAGGAAATCTAATCTAACTATATCAGCGTAACGTATATAAGTTTGATGTAAAATTCTAAAAAAAATCATTGGATAATACCGTTGTGGGCAACATATTCCATATACATTTTGAAATATATATTTAAAAATTAACATGAATTAGCAATATTTTTTTTTATTTATATTTGTACTACTATTATTGCATATAAGTTTTAACACATATAAGTTTCAATAAATTTAATAACACATTCATTGTATTTCGAATGTTTTGGATAAAAAATAAAAAAAATCTAATGAAATGATCAGAAAAGATTTTGAAAATACAAGTCAAATTTCCAATTATATAATTCTTATTTATTCTGAAATAGAAAATAAGAATTCAATGAAAATTTAATTAAATAATTTTATAGAAAATTTCGTACATATATTTGCCCAAATTGACGATCATGAACATTTAAGAAACTTCTTTGAATTAATTTAAAAATAGTCTGAAGAAAAAGTTTGAAATTTCCCCAAAATAATCTCCATCGCAAAAAGAATGATTTTGCATATGGAATTATAAAACAAACATACATTCATTAATGGCACAAACTTCTTTTTTTTTTTTTTTAAATTTCCTAAAAAGTTTGTAACAGTTCTTAAATTTTTCAAATAAAATATACTGTCCAAAGAAAAATTATTTTCACAACTTGCTACATTTTTGTAACGCAATTTTCTTGACATCAAAAATACTAATGATACAGCTCTCATGGGATCATATGTATCAAAGATTATTTAATGGCTATTTAACTTAAACCGAACACTTTTCAGGTTATTAATAGCATATTTTTGAAGAAAAAAATTTTTATAGAAAAAAGATATTTTTATTTCCATTAAGTTTTGCATACTAAATATAAATTTAAGTTCAAAGGCTAATTTGAATTTTTCAAACTTACGGTGATTAAAATGGTCGAGATATTTTTTCCCTAATTCCGACATGATTTGAAGGAAAGTAATGAAAGAAGTTCTTTGACACAGAATTTGGATTCTTGTTTATCTCAGCCGACCAAAAGTGGATCCAAATAAAAGACCCAGAGAAAAAAAAAAGAAATAAAACTGTTCCTTTCATGCAATTTAACAACGAGAAAGAGTGAGAGAGAAAAGTATAAAATAATTTACTAGGGAATAATTTTTACGATCTTGACTTTGAATGACATGTATTTATCTTGAAATAAGTGGAAAAAAAAAAATAAATTCCCAAAAGCAACATTAAATTATTTTCAACAGTACATCCTAAAGATTCTTACAATTTCTTTCAAAATGAATGTAATGTACAGAATGAGAAAGAAAGAAAGAAAGCAAAAAATAAAGATGGCTAAGTAAGCTTTCAAAGTCATGTTGATCTGAATGTATTCCATTTCATTTATTTTGCCTCAGTGAGGGTTGGGGGGACGTCGAAAGGTTTTTTCTGAAGTTTTTTCCGCATGGAAAGCTGCTTATTGGCGCTTATGAGAAAGAGGCTAAAGATCTCTCTCTCTCTTTCCCTTTGAATCCATCTTCCAGACCGTCGCTCTTTCATCTAGACGAAACGAGAAGATTGTTTCATAAATATATTATGATTGTTAAAGTTTTTTCAAGCATTCCTCCTATATGTGAAGTAAATCTAAACTAACGTATATCAGCATAGCTTATATCAGTTTGATGTAAAGTTCCAAAAAATCATCATTGAGAAATGACGTTGGGGGCAACGTATTACATATACATTTTGAAATCTAAATTTAAAAGTCAACATGAATTATCAGTAATTTTTTTATTTATATTTGTACTACTATTACTGAAATTATCATATGTAAGTTTCAATAAATTTAATAACACATTATATTCATTGTATTTCGAATGTTTAGAATAAAATAAAAAATCTAATAAAAGGATCACAAAAGACTTTGATAATACAAGTATAATTTCCAATTATGTAGTTCTTCCATTTAATTTATTCTGAAATAGAAAATAAGAATTCAATTAAAATTTAATTAAATTAATTTGTAGAAAATTTCGTACATATATTTGCCCAAATATAGGATAGTGGATATTTAAGAAACTTCTTTGAATTAATCTAAAAATAATCTGAAAGAATAAGTTTAAAATATTCTATTAATAATATCCGAAAAACAGCAAAAATGAAGATGTTGCATAAGGAAGTACAAAATATATATATATTGATTAATGGAACTTACGAACAAAATTACTTTTTTAATTTCCTGAAAAAGTTTTTAACAATTTTTAAGCTTTTCAAACAAAATATATTGTGGAAAGAAAATTATTTTTCACAACTTGCTACTTTTCTGTAATGCAAATTTTCTTGACATCAAAAATTCTAATGACACAGCTCCCATGAAAATTAAACCAAACACTTTTCAGATTATTAATAGCATATTTTTATAAAAGAAAAGTTTCACGAAAAAAATTTTTATTTCCATTACGTTTTGCATACTAAGTACAAATATAAGTTCAAAATCTAATTTGCATTTTTCAAATTTACGGTGATCAAAATAGTCGAGGTATTTTTTCAACTAATTCCGCCATGATTTGTAGGAAAGTAATGAAAGGAATTCTTTGACACAGAATTTTGATTCTTGTTTATCTCAGCCGACCAAAAGTTGATCTAAATAAAAGATAAAAAAAAAAAAAAAGAAATAAAACGGTTCCTTTCATGAAATTTAACAACGAGAAAGAGTGAGATAGAAGAGTTAGGAAAAAAAATAATAATAAGTTACTAGGGATTGATTTTTACGATCTTGACTTTGAATGAGATGTATTTATCCTGGAATAAGAGGAGAAAAAAATAAATTCACAAAAGCAACAAAACATTATTTTTAACAGCACATCAAAAGATTCTTAAAATTTCATTGCAGTGGAATGGAGTACAGAATGAGAAAGACAGAACGCAAAAAGTAAAGATGGCTAAGTAAGCTTTCAAAGTCATGTTGATCTGAATCTGTTCCATTTCATTTATTGTGCCTCAGTGAGGGTTGGGGGGACGTCGAAAGGGTTATTTCTGAAGTTTTTTCCGCATGGAAACCTGCTTATTGGCGCTTATGAGACAAATCTCTCTCTTTGCCTTTGAATCCATCTTCCAGACCGTCGCTCTTTCAGCTAGACGATTGTTTCATAAATATATTATGATTGTTAACCGTTTTTTCAAAAGTTTGTCTCTTTTATGTGAAGGAAATCTAACTTAACGTTTATCAATTTGATTAAAGTTCTAAAATAATCATTGGAAAATGCTGTTATGATCAACAAATTCCATATGCATAGTAAATATATTATTAAAAATTAACAGGAATTAGAAGTGATCTTTTATCAATAATTTTTTAAATATATATTTAAGTTCACTTATTTACAATATAAACAGTGAGTGTAAAAAAGATAAATATGATTATATAAATATGATATGATACGATATCTATAAATAAAATTAAATTTCAGAAAATTTATATTGACAACGATAGCAGAGTTGTTGCACAGAATTACTTTTAAGTTTTAAATTATAAGTAAAACGAAACCACTAAATATCAGTATCACCCGTTATTTGGGACAGAAAAGTAGCCAAATAATACATCCGAATCTATAACTTTTTAAAAATCTTTTAATTCAATCAACGCAAATTAAACTCTATATGAAATGACTCAAATTAAATTCTATATGAATTGAATGAATTTCGGTTTTTTCCATAATACATGTTTTATATCAAATAGGGGCAATTTAAAATATTTGAGATATTTTTACTATACCTATGAAATCACAATAGAGAGATAGATATTAAGGATAGATACAGATATTCAGAGGTTAGATAATTTCTATGTTTCAAGTAACAACAAAAAATACTGTTATCAAGGTAATAATTGAAGAAAATACTAACAGGTAACATCGGACGGAGGAAAACACCGAAATGGCACCGGAATTTTTCGGTTCAGTACGTTTGCTAGTTTCCCAGTTGTTCAATTCCAAAACAAAGTACTCTGATCATCAGGATATTCAGATGTCTTTGAAAGCAAAAAAAAATAACGATTTCTAAGTAAGCTTTCAAAGCCAAGTTGATCTGAATTTGTTCCATTTCATTTATTAAGCCTCAGTGAGAGTTGGGGGGACGTCAAAAGGTTATTTCTGAAGTTTTTTCAGCATGGAAACCTGCTTATTGGCGCTTATGAGACATAGGGATCTCTTTACCTATAAATGCATCTTCCAGACCGTCGCTCTTTCAGCTAGACGAAATAAGAAGATTGTTTCATAAACATAGTATGATTGTTAAATTTTTTCAAAAATTCGTCTCCAGTAAGTGAAGGAAATCTAACCTAACGTATATGAGCTAGCATATATAAGTTTGATGTAAATTTCAAAAAAAAAAAAAAAAAAAAAAAAATCATTGGAAAATGCCGTTGTATTCAAAATATTCCATATACATTTGGAAGTATAAACTTAAAAGTTAACATGAATTAGCAGTAATTTTTTTAATTTATATTTGAACTTCTATTATTGAAATTACCATACATAAGTTTAAATAAATTTGATAACACATTATAAAAGATTTAAAAATACAAGTCTAATTTCAAATTACATAATTCTTATTTATTCTATAATAGATATTAAATATTCGATTAAAGTTTAAATAAATAACTTTTGTAAAAAAAATTTACCTTTATTTACCCAATGACATAATCATAAATATTTAAAAACTTCTTTGAATTAATTTAAAATTAGATAAAGAAAAGAATTTAGAATAGCTAAAGAAAATTTTTCTATTAACAAATTCCATCACAAAATAAACATTTTGCATATAAATTTATAGAATCAGAAAATATTCATTCATAGCACTTACGAATGAAATTATTATTATTTTTTATTTATTTCCTAAAAAGTTTGTAAGAACTCTTAAAATTTTCAAGTAAAATATATTGTCAAAAGAAAAATTATTTTTCACGACTTCCTACTTTTCTGTAATGCCATTTTCTTGACATCAAAAATACTAATGATACAGCTCTCGTGAGATAATATGTATCTAAGATTATTTAATGGCTATTTAACTTAAACCTAACACTTCTCAGATTATTGAGAGCATATTTTTATAAGAAAAACATTTTACAAAAAAAAAAAAAAAAATATTTTTATTTCCCTTAAGTTTTGCATGCTAAATACAAATTTAAGTTCAAAATTTAATTTGCATTTTCAAATTCACGGTGATCAAAATAGTCGAGGTAATTTTTTTTTCTAATTCCGCCATGATTTGAACGAAAGTAATGGAAGAAGTTCTTTGACACAGAATTTTGATTCTTGTTTATATCAGCCGACCAAAAGTGGATCCAAATAAAAGATAAAAAAGAAAAAAAAAGAAAGAAAATCATGCAATTTAACAAAGAAAAAGAGTGAGAGAGAAGAGTTAAGAAAAAAAGAGAAAATAAGTTACTGTGGAATGATTTTTACGATCTTGACTTTGAATGAGATGTATTTATCCTGGAATAAGAGGAGAGAAAAAAATAAATTCACAAAAGCAACATAAAATTATTTTTAACAGCACATCCATAAGATTCTTACAACTTCATTGAAAAGGAATAGAGTACAGAATGAGAAAGAAAGAAAGTAAAAAAAAGTGAAGATGGCTAAGTAAGCTTTCAAAGTCATGTTGATATGAATTTAGTTCCATTTCATTTATTATGGCTGAGTGAGGGTTGGGGGACGTCGAAAGGTTATTTCTGAAGTTTTTTCCGCATGGAAAACTGCTTATTGGCACTTATGAGACAGAGGGATCTCTTTCTCTTTGAATCCGTCTTCCACACCATCGCTCTTTCAGCTAGACGAAACGAGAAGATTGTTTCATAAATATATTATGATTGTTAACTTTTTTTTCAAACATTCCTCCAGTAAGTGAAGGAAAGCTAACCTAATGTATAGCAGTGTATCGTATTTCAGTTTGATTTGAAGTTCTGAAAAAAATCATTGGATGTACCGTCATGGAGAACATATTCCATATACATTTTGAAATACAAATTTAAAAGTTAACATGAATTTGAAGAGATTTTTTTATCTATATTTGCACTACATATTTTTAATATAGATAGTGATTTTCTTATGTATTTTCTATAAAAATGATTAAAGTTCTAAAAGTTTAGATAGCAGATTCATGCTACATTTATGTTTCAAATTATAAGTAAAATAACCACTAAATATCAATGTCGTTATTTGGAACACAAAAAAGGCAAATAATACATCCATGTGCTCTTATAATTCATTTTGTCTCAATGCAAATTAAAACTGTATAGATTTTGGTTTTTTTTTTTTTCCATAATTGTTGTTGTTGTTGCTAACCAGCCCAATTTAGAATCCTAAACCATGTCCAGTAGATCATGCTGCATCAGATAGTAAGCTGTCCTCTCCCCTCATCAACAGGCCCAAACAACGTCAGAGGGAGACACGATGGCCAAACAAACGAAAGGATATATGTCTTCTCATCTTCATTGAAATTCAAACTCTTAGTGTGGCCAATCCTTAGTCTAGCTAAAGCCGTTTGAGCAGATCTAGGACAGGATCACTGAAAGACATACCAGGATATTTAGCGGCGTGCCATGCATGAATGGGTGGCGACCTGCAAGCGGTATTCAGTCTGGCTAAAGTCATGGAATGAACCTTGAAGCAACATATTGGAAGAAAAAGCTTTGGGAAGTTCGCAACCTTCCCTAGCGAGCAGATCAGCAATTTAATTTCCATAGAGGCCCACATGGGAGGTATCCACTGCAAGTGCTACTTGCTTTATCAAATAGGAGCAATTTAAAAATTTAGAAAGTTTTTTACAATCTTTAGATACAGAGGAATATATGTTAAGGACAGACACACATATTCACAGAATAAATTTTCCTCTTTCACATAATGACCAATATGTAGGCTACCAAAAGTAGTATTTGGAATAAACACTATCATGGATGGATCACCTGTTTTGATATTGTTTTGAAGCTTGAGATACGAAAAGCCCGCTGTGAAATACAGATTTAAAATTCATGCACACTTGTCGTGTAGAATGTTTCACTTCTGTACGTTTGCTAGTTTTCAGGTGAATTTGCTCAATCCTTATAACACCATACATCAGACTATTCAGATCTCTTCGAAAAAAAAATGATTTTATAATCAGCAAAAATTATAATCTTTCAAAATCAATTTCTTTTTCAAAGAGATCTGATTTCATAAATTTCTTTTAAAATTATTTTAAAAGTTAAAGAAGAAATTCTTCCAAACTAATCCTGACGAAATGATAAACTCTACAGTAAATTCTACCTATGAACTCTTCTCTGTACTAATGCAACGACTTTTTATTGATTAATTTTTAATATATTGAAATTAAAAATTATTAAAGTTCATTCGATCTATGAATTATTTTTCAAATAAATTTGTCAGTCCCCCTAAAAAAATTGATTACGAATATTGCATGCCGATCCATTTAAAAAGTTTTAATTAAATAGCTATTTTTACTAGTTTTAAGAACATTTATTAAATAAAAATAAGGGGGGGGGTTGATTATTTAAGATATCAGACACTGATTTCAATATATTTTAATAATATAAATAAATTTGTATGTAGAATACTTTGAACAGAAAGAAATTACCTTAAAATTAAAAAAAAAAATAATTGAAAACGCGTGTGAAATTTCTAATTATTTAACTTTATTGTGAAAAATAAATTATTTGTTTTATTTAAATTTAATTAAATTAGTTATCTAAGAATATTTAATTACCCCAATACGTGATCGGGAAAGTTTTAAAAACATCTTTGAATTAATTTAAAATATTAAAAGACGCTTTAAATCTTCAAAATAAAGATTTTATGGTATAATATAAATAAAAAAAAAAAGACTAATAAAGAAATAAAAAGTTAAAACAATAACCAGTTTAATAAAATAACATTATCCCGTATAGCTTATAAATTAATTTCATTTTATTTGTAATAATATTTTTCTGTGGTGTATAATTTAATTTCAAACAATATCAATTTTAAATTTACAACTTTTTAATATCCATTTTAAAAGCTTAAAAAGAATTGTCTTTAATATTTACATTCCAACAATGATGATAAAAACTAGTAGTTTCTTATAAAATTAATTTATGAAATAAATTGTTATTTTAAATGTATCAGTGCATATAAGTACTTCGGCAGGTAATTCTTAATTTAATTAATAAAACTCTTAAATTCTCACTTTTTAGTTATATATGAATCAATGCCTTCCAGAAACAAAAATGTAAAAAAATTTTTATTGCAAATTAAAAGCAATTTTATTTCAGAGATTTAATGAAATCTTTAAAGTTTTCGTAACTGTTAATGATAATAAATATCATTCATTTTATTAAAATTGTCCATGTATTACAAAATGAATAAAAAAATGGAGATTTAATTAAACATTTTTGCTTCTATTGCTAGATTAGAATATGCTTTCATAGTTTTATCTTTCTAATTTTATGAAGTATTAAAAATTTTCAACAAAATTTAAAAATGAAAAAAAGGACGAATACAAATTTGCATGCTAAAAAAATTAATTAAACATAAATTTATTACCTAAAAATTAATAGACTCTTCAAATATCAAACATGACTCATCAAAAATCAATCAACCACGACTAAATCCCACCTACCTTTTGAATGAAAAGTGAAATGCCAGAAAGGGACTAACTAAATTAACTCCATCTTCACACACATGAGCAGAGTCATCGCTCAAATCACCTCTCTTCATTTCAATCGCAAACCTTCTCTCTTCACTACCTAGTCATACGTAAATTAACTTTCAGACAGTGGCAACACTGAACCTTTCAAATGATTGACACCCAGGTGAACTCGTTAACAGAGTTGCCACCCGCGTTTTCACTCCGTCACATTCTAAATCGAACGACAACCTTCAGGGCCAGACTCAATTGAAAGCGAGTTGAGTTGCCTGCTGCAAAATTTTAGGTAGCCAGTTTCCCTCCACCAAATTAATTCCGCATCCATTCAAAAGCTGGAGACTTTAGACGATTTTCCTATGATGCCTGGTTGCCTGAAATATGTAGGCGCGTTATACTTTATGCAGATTTCATACTCTGGTCCAGTAGAGTTTTAAATGTTGATCTGATGAAGTATATTTCTGATATTAAAGCCCCCTGTGTCGAGTTTTCACGTCGTTAGGGGTTTTCGATTGATCACGCTGTTTAATTGAATGCCCGCGGAAATGGATGCCGGTTTGATGATCCGTGGTGTCTCGCAGAATGAAGATCTGCGATTGATTTCTGATTGGTTTATTCGCCTCCATGAATTCTGAGTGGCTGGAATAAGATTTATCGCATTGGATAGCAATTTAGCATTTCTGAAATGATACATTTAATATGGAACTCTTTCCGCTACCAGTTCATTTACATGAATAACTGGGATTGTAGCAGTTGTGAACTGGGATTTCTGTTTCATTGTGATCGTTTTTTCTAGACTAGGATATGATGAAGACTTTGAAGAAAGGTATTAATAAATTTATGGTTTTTTCTACATTTTTTTTTCTATTCATTGATCCCTAAACTCACCAAGCTTAATTTTAAAAACTACAATAGAACCTCCACAACGATACATCAACTAAATCCTTAATGCTCAATAATTTAAAAAAATCATTTAAGGCTTCACATTCATAAATTCATATCTCCTCCAACAAACCAAATAAAAAATATTTTTAAGCTTCTGATTCACCGTATTTTTACTTTAATTTAGAAACTTTCTATTCGATTAAAATGCCAGACTACGAACTTCATTTTGAATAAGACTTCAGACTAGCTTCACTATTTATTTAATTTAATTTGAATTTATGCTTGTTTTCGTAATTAAATTTATTTTATTATCTGTGCATTATTAATTATAGTCATTATTATTTTATAAATTTATGTCGGAACATAATGACGGTGCACAATAACTTTTCTTTAGATAAATAAATTCTTAATTTTCTATCATAAAGAAATATTACCAGAAGAGAATATTAAAAACCTAATAATTTGTCAGTCAAATGAATTAAATGTGATTTGGAATTATAGGCATCTATATTTTTAAATTTATTTTATTGTTATTTAATTAAAATTTGAAAACTGCACTCTAATGATCTTACTATTTCCCTTCTACTCCTAATACAATTACATTATATGGTGTGATATAGATAACAAACGAAAGTAAAATTCAACAAAAATATGTTTCATTAAATTACCACACATATTTAAATCAATAGATATGCTAACATTATGTTGATTAGGTAAATATTAGGCTTATAATTCACTAAAAGTATTATCATATGATGTATGAGATTTCCCAATTTGAAACATATTTATTTGATTTGAAATTTAAATATATGTTGACTATGATATTCATTATCATTTAAATTAAATATCTCGTTATATAAATTACCTGATCATTATATATTGTAGCCTGACTCAGTGGGCAGCTAGCGTGCAAGTGAACTGAAGTTGAAATCCGCTAGCAGTATTGATGTAGTCACTGCATTCAGAGGCGATGAGATTCGATGTTGGTTGGGACATTTTGTATAAAAGCATTTCGCATTCATAATCAGACTACCTGGTAGGAAGTTTCCGGTTTTCTAACAAACGACATCGCAAATGTGCAGTTACCTATAAGTATCATCTCGGACGGCACTCTCCACCATTGGTGGGCTGTTTGGTCATACATAAGTGGAAAGGAATATATGAGACTAACCGACGCTAAGTAAACCCAAAATATAAATTCCAATTAAGCTGTCTAATAAGGAGACTTACTATTTTATGAACTAATTTTTTTGCAATTTTACAAAGGCATACTGGGCATCTGCCTATTAATATAACATAGAAAGAGACACTGTAGAATAATAATCTATCAATAAACCCAAATACAAACTGAGTTTTTCTTCAAAGTTGTATTATATTGATGTTTACCATAATGAGAGTTATTTTAAGAATATTAAAATAAAACAAAAATATTTCATTTTATTGCCATAGTGAGTCATAAAAATAAATATCAAACTATGAAAACGTAATGTTATTGCACCGGAAACTTAAGAAAAATTAATAAAGAAAAGAATGCGAGCCTCCTACACCTTCAATTGTTATTTATCCTTGCATGATAATGTTACGTTGCTTATGTGATTTTCTAGTTGTGCATTATTTAGGAAAAAATTAAAGCATAATAATATGAAAAATGTAGAGCGTGTGTTTCTGATGCAAATAAAAATGCTAAAGAGTAAACATTTATCATTAAGCAAAGTTTATCATTATTCTGATTACAGATGCATGGAATTTTAATTGTGCATATATTAAAAAAATCTGATATCAATGTGTATATTTATCATAATGAACTACACTTACTACGAAACTCAGATTTTCACTCACTCAGAGAATCAGATTAGCTCAACTACTTAATATATATAACAAGTACAAGCTGTCTCTTCTGACATTACTTGTACCATGCCGGAAAAATAGCGCATATCCATAATATCATTGTCAAGTATTTGTTATATACAAGTTTATAACTAAAACAATCAATATTATAAGTTTCAGCTGATTGGCTCATTAGGATTCTAAATAAGTTCTGCCGAAATAGCTTTGTTCATTCACGTCGCAATATTTTCAATGCATCAGGTTATTCGTTGAGAATATGATAATAATAATGGTTCATTCATCATTGGTGTTCAAATTTTGGGCTGGAAGATTTCTTTCCTACAATTATTTTTGCAGCGGACAGGATAAGTAGGATTAGGTGTCTGAGTATAAGAATTATTAGGGGGGTTAGCATGTCTGAGGGGCTATTCTTTCATTCATTGTAGTGACGTGTGCCAAGGTCTTCTAGATCACAACTTTGGATGTTTACTTTTAGTAATTTTATTATATAATTAAATAGTATTCTTAACCTTATGATTTCGTAAATTCACTTCATTTAAACGGTTAACAGTTCAACTTGGACATTTAACTTAATGAATTTTCGACCCAGCATATGATGAAACTCTAGGGTTCTATTACAAATATTACTGTTCTTCATGGAGAATATAGTTCCTCTTATTTCATCCAAACAATCTAAGAACATCTGATAACAAAAAAAGAAAACTGAGGACATTAATATCAACAAGCAAAATATCAATTCTAAGAGACAGATAGATATAAATAATTTCAACACTTAATAATTGAAATTATATGACTCTTTATTAACGTTAAATGAAGTAAAGTTAAATTGTTTGTGTCACATTTGTAATAATGATATAATTATTATTTAAATATTAAAGAGTATTAATATAAAAAATAATGCCAAAACCTATCAAATAAACAAGAAATACATCAAATTCTTGATGGATCACTCGATGATGATTCATAATAGCAGAAAAGGTTTCAAATATATCATTAAACATTAAAACTTTAATTTCTGTCTAGACCATCAATATAATATGACACATTCAAATCTGATTCTTCGTAAAGGATATCGTACCTAACCCCGAATACAATTGCCATTTTCAAAACCAATGCTTCAAGAACTCAGAAAACTGTAAATACGTCAATCGTTCTCACAGAATGTTGGTCTTCCAAAGCGAACGTCAGCCGTGGGAATTCTTTTCTAATGGATATTGGACAGCCTGTAGCCGATGTGATTGATTCAGGCAAAGGGCATTATCCATCATCCATTTTGTAACTATTCTGGCCATTATGATTTATTGCGGTGCGAGTTAGGATCTCAAGGAAAAGATGCATTGGTCAGATAGTCATTGCGTTATCACGTCTCGGAATGATGTGCCGGCTAGCAGTTCTCTAGGGAGGTTGTAGAAATATTCAGATGACATTGTAGACGGGATGATTTAATGCGGGAACGAATGCTGATGTGAATATCAAATATCATCTATCATCTTCTTATGAATGAGAAATTATTCAAAATAATTTTATATCATCTTTTTAAATACATGATTTTGGAATAAATTTATAAACGTTAAAAAAAAAAATCTCATATTAAACGCGATAGTTGTGTATTTTTAACTATGATTTTTGTCCGAAAACTATGCAATGATATTGATTTGTTCCTTTAGCAATAACTTAATTTAATTAACGCCGACAAGCTATATTTTGCCAATTCTGGTAAAAAATAATTTAATAAATTCGTAGAAATAACGCTAGAATCATGATAAATTTAATTTAATTCACATCGGCAAAATATTGACAAATTTGAGTGTCATAAATTAATCAAATTAATTAAAAATATTCAGCGACATTATAGACGCAAAGATTTATGGCGAATGAACTTTGATGTGAATATCAAATAACATCTTCTTATGGATGAAGAAATATTCAAAATAATTTTGCTTTTTTAAAATAGTTGGTTTTGGAATAAATTTATAAATGTCGAAGAAAAATCGCATATAAAACATGATCGACATGTATTTTGAACAGTGGTTTTTATTTGAAACCTCTACAACGATTTTGATTGATTAATTTAGCAATAATTTATTTAATTAATGCCAACAAGCTACATTTTACAAATTCTTGTAGTAAAGTAATTAAATAAATTGGCAAAAATAGAGCTAGAATCAAGAGATATTTAATTTAATACACACTGGTGTAATACTGATAAATACTTTGTCTTAAATTAATCACCAGGAATCAGCATATTTTTTAATCAAAATTACCAGCACTTATAGTGTAATAATTAATTCATTCATTCATTGAATATATTTTTAAAAATGTAAAGATTTATTAGAAATTTTCATTCCGAATTTGAAAAAGTTGTCAAAATATAAATGTAATTTCATGTAATTAAGGTATACTTAATCTTTAGTTATTAAAGTCATTATAATGAGGACAATGAAATATGAACAACGATATCTTAAATTATTATTGCATAAAATCTATCAAAAGGAAGAAATTTCATTTTCCTAAGAATAAATAATACACTCATGTCCATAAATTAAGGATAATTCAGAATCACACAGAAATTGAATTCTAAAATAAAAATTTCACCTGTAAAATTATCACACATCTTGAAGAAGAATATGCAAATTACAGGAAACCACCAGATGGCGCGGATAGTACGTCACAATGACGAGAGTGTAAGAGAGGGGTATATAAGGAATGGTGGCAAAGAAGTAAAATTGTTCACAAGCGCTTTAAAAGCCTTTCAGTGCAATAACCGCATAGTTATGGCACAAAGGAAGCATTTGGATGATTTTTTTAGGTGGTAGAATTATCGGACGACTGGAATGTGGACGTGCCCAGCTGGAAGTATCCGATGAACTTGGAATCGCCCAGAGTCTCATCTCCAGGCTTTGGCAACGATTCCAAGATGATAGTAATGTGGTAGATGTTACAGCACAGGTCGCCCCCGAGTTACAACGTCGAATGAGGACCATTTTGCCAGTTACTGCCAAAAGAAACAGACGGAGCAGAGCATCAGACCTGTCTCGTCAGCTCTCTTCAGCTACCGGTACGACAGTTTCAAGGAGACCGTGTACAGACGCTTAGCGCACATTGGTCTATATGCTCGTAGGCCTGTCAGATGTGTTCCACTTCCGCAACTCACTGTCGCCTGCGATGAACCTGGAGTAGAGAGCATGCATTTGGACACCACAACAGTGGTCTTGTGTGATGTTTACCGACTAGTCCAGGTTTAGTTTGCAGTCTGATTCTCGCCGGACTTTCATATGGAGAGCGCCAGGCACCCCGTTACCACCAAGAGAACACTATTGAACGAGACCGTTACGATGGTGCAGGATGGCTCGTTTGGGGAGGAATTATTCTTGGTTCCAGAACTGACCTGCATGTTCAGAGTGTAACGATGACAGGCCACATCTATCGGGATGTCATTCTGGAACAACATGTACGTTTGTTTCGGGGCGCCATGGGTGCTGAATTTCTGTTTATGGAGGACAACGCCCGTCCTCACCGTGCAAACATTTGTAGACGATTGCCTTCGATTGGAGGATATCCCCGTATGGATTGGTCAGCATACTCATCGGACTTGAATCCATAGAGCATGTGTGGGATATGCTTGGCCGACGAATTGCAGCCCGTCAACCCTCCCATCTGTCAACCGGAACTTCTGGAGGGCATTGCTTGATGAGTGGTGTAATATTCCCCAAGATCAAATTGATAATTTGATACTCAGCATGCCTAGGCGTTGTAAGGCCTGTATTGCATCGTCCGGGAGACATACTCCATATTAACCATCATACTAACCATGTTATACTGTTTTTGTAAATAAGTTCTTTTTTGAAATTTGCTCCAGGGAGTAAAAATCGCAATTTTTATTAATTATGTCAAACATATAACATCTTTTTTTGCTCTTTACCTTTTTGTTTAATAAATAGACTTTACAAATAAGTCAAATTTGTTTGCTACTGTCTCTTTTCTTTGCCTGAACTTCATTATCCTTAATTTATTGGACATGAGTGTAAATGCAAGCACTTTGCATATAAAATTGCAACAAGCACTTTGTAAAATTAAAATTGTAATAGAATACTGATGTATGTGCAGATCTTTAGTTAATTATTCTGTTGATATCATCTATAAGCATCGTAAAATTTTGTTATTATAAAATGTATGATAATTTGAATTCTAAGGTTGTGTACTAAAAACTACTACTACTTTGCAAAGGAAAACATTACTTTTATAGGTTACAATATCATATAAATTAAAAGAAAAACCATTAATAATATTTATATGTTGAAATTATAATTTAGGTGTAATTCATCAGATTAAAGCTTTAGATGTAAATAATGTTTTTGTATATACTTTAAAAATTATAAAATGTTTCAAAATATAAATTGTTGCAGGTTTTAAGTGCCTTAAATTAACACATAAAGTCATTTTTGCCACTAATTTGGAAATATAAAAACAGATTCAGCATTCGTCAAAATGCCCAACAAACTGATTTTTCCATGAGTAGTTTGGAAAGAAGGAGATTTATTATTTAGACAACAATATTTTCTCTTTCGCGTATCGGTTTTAGAGCCTTGATCTGTTCTTTGAAACTTCTACGCGTTATGCATGAGGTGAAAAGATACATGATATGAACGCTGTTGACTAATGAGGGATTATTACTACCACAAATATTGATTGCGCTATTTAATAATAATTCAAATATAAACAATTATTAACTGATTCAATTATAACTTATTCACTTATAAACTAATAATAACTTATAAATAAGATTCAACAAAAAAATATTCATCCATAGTGAATTCAATTATAAATAATTCGCTATTGATAAATAATCCAATTATAAACAAATTATTTATAACTTAAACTTTTAATTAATCAATTAATACAAGTACATAGAAGCATTGTAAATATTGATCATCGCGTTAATTATATTAAATAAATACTTTAGCTCAAAAATGTTTTTCAGATATTTCTTTTTACAAAATTGAAATATATTGCATTTATCGACAAGTGTTATTTGTTCTACAGAACTTCTTATAATAACATCAAAAATGAAATTCAACCCCTATTGGTTAAAGTTAAATCAAATATTATGTATTTTAAAAGGTACTCCACTCTTATGTACACACTTGAAATATTAGATGAATAGGGTGAATAGATTCTCATCAAAGACAAATACACATTCTAGGCTGGATATCGAAATTAAATATTTGCCTCTTCAATAGGAACAGAGCGCCTAGAGTTGAAATCAATTTATACTAGAATTAGAAAGAGTTTCAAATGCCTGCAAACGCATGCAGTAGTTCGACACATAAACCTGTAGAATTATCTGTCCTAAAACAAATCCCAATGCATATGTATTAAGCCAGATGTATTGATTACCTATAGGATAATGCATTAGAATGAAGCACTTGTTGGGCGTTATGCAATTTAATGAGATATTAGACTGGAATTATCAGTGTGTTGAGTGTACCCTCTAATTGGAAATAGAGCTCTTCCTGCTATATTGCAATTTACTGATTTATAAACCATTGGTCTTACGAGTAAATTAACATTTTAGAATATGCCCTATTCATGTCATAGTAGGATGGATGGAGATTATTGTGTCTTAAGGCTTAAATTGTCCGAAAATATACGCTTTTTAATCATGCAATGGCATTTAATACCCCCTCCTGTATAAAAGATTTGTAGAATTACATAATTTATTAAATTAAAATGTGTGAATAAATCATTTTTCATATACTTTTTAATGACATTTATCTAACGAATTTTAATTTATCTTGTATAAATATCCTTTTTTTTTAATGATGAATGTCAGTTAAATGAAAATATTAAAAATAATTTTGGAGATAAATTTATTCAGAATACTAGAAAATACTGTGTATTATTTTTCGATGTAATGTTCAAAACAAGTTTGTGTATTACTTACTAAATACCTTTCTTTTAATTAAAAATTTATTTGATAGGTAATTTACCGTTTCTACAAGACTGATGCATGTCTTTTTCCAATCAAAGTCATCATTTTTATTCATATTCACATTGGGATATTCTTCTTAACACTTATTTACTTACTTTAAGACTCATTTAATATTTATTATTAACGCTTATTTATTTTAACCCTTATTTAACAATTATTTATTTTTAACACTTTTTATTACTTATTTTAAAACTCATTTAACAATCGTTATTTATTTTTATCACTTACTTAATTTAACACTTATTAACACATAATATTTCACTCTGTATAAATTCATTGATCACAATTCATTGATCTAGACTAGCGACTTTCACAGACATCCCATTTCTGAATTATTTAATTTACATATGTTGGGGTGACTAAAACGGGGTGTTTCACTTTTAACTGTAAAAATTTTTCTAACAGTATGACGATCTGCTTTCTGTGCATTTCTTCTATGAGTGGTCATCTTTACATTTCAGTAGTCGAAACCATTTACGAAAAATTATTTTGAAGAGATCTTTGAATGAAACTACAACTGAAAAGTTCTTTGTATACGATTTTTTTATAATTATAATTTATTATAATAACATAAATAATTTGTTAAATTTAATGGTGTAATATTTATATCAAAATGGATTTCTTAAAATTAATTCTAAATAGTTATAGTCTTGACGACTCTCAACCTTTGGGGCTCCTTAGGAAGGCTATGCGATATCCATAGATGAGGGATACAAGTACATAAAGGAAAGTATTATTTAAAAATGTATTAATTTACTGAAATGAAAGAAAAACAATATGTCTTATGAGATAACAAAAATTAAAAATGCACATTTTACACAAATATACTAAAATTACATTCTGCAGTATCGATACAATCTTTTTTGTAGTTCATATTGCGCAATGTATAAATTTACTAATATATTATTAATGTTTGATAACAAATTTAATAATTATTTCAGACAACCTTGGGTCTGTATATGAGCGCAAAGTATTTCTTTCGAGGGAAGGTTTAATAGTGATCCATACTATATTTTAGCTGAGATCTATATTTTATCTTCAAAGCAATCATTGCAGAAAATCAAATTTCGCAAATGTTGGATGTTAAAAATGGTAGTAGTATAAGAAATGCTCTTGATTTCTGAAAAAAAATTTGAAAACTCTCCATTCACTCCAGCCCAAAGTTCAAAGAGGAATTTATTCTTAAATTGTCTTTTTCATTTTAGCACTTCACACGCAAGACTCAGAACTAATCATTACAGAGGGATGAAGATTCTCCCAGACAATACCAGGGGAATGCGTCCACTCTGTATTGATTAGTTGAGTCTTGCATTGTGTGCTAAAATGAGACAACCAAATAAATTCCTCTTTGAAACTTTGGGCCTGGAGGCGAATGGAGAGTTTGTGCAGAAAGCCTTATGCTACTACCATTTAACATCCAAATTTGCGAGGTGATTTTCTGCAATGATGCTTTGAAGGTAAATATAGATCTCAGCCCAAATATAGCCGGATCACTATTCTCCTCAGAAAATACTGCGCTATCTCAGACAAGGGTGTCTGAAATAATTATTGAAATTTGTTATCAAGCTATGTTAATTAGTACTGCATTGCGCAATATATGGCAAAAACATTATTTTGTCATGCAGAATGTATTTTAGTATATTTGATATAGTATGTGCGTTTTTAATTTTGACCATCTCGCCAAGACATGTTGTTTTCTTTCATTCGGCTAGGCCAGCCAAAATTGCAGCTGTCACTCATTTATCCACCTCAAATATCAGCGAGAGTCTGCTCTTGAATTAGTACAATCCATTTTGATAAATCTGCATAACCAATGTTGTTATTATAATAAATTATAATTATAAATCGTATACAAACAGACCACCATTTCATTCAAAGATCTTTTTTCGTCAAATACTATCATAAAAGGAAATGTATATATTAAACTTTTTACCACTGCAAGTCACTCAACATATGTAAAGTAAATAATTCGAAATCAGAATCAATATAATCATCAATCTAGATAAATACTGAATCTGATCAATGATGTGACACAGAGAATAATATTATGGAGTAATAGTTAAGTAAGTGAAGTGATAAAAAATAAACAACATTGATAAATAATTTTGACTCAAGTAAAAGTGTTAAAAAATAAATAATTGTTAAATAAGGGATTGCAATATAAATAAGCGTGTAATAATATTAAATGTGTAAAAACAGTAAACTTAAGTGTTAAATCTGGCTCGACGAGCTTTGAGATGGCGTAATTTTATCATCAATTGAGTAAAAGAAGGCCATTGCCAATGTACACAAACTTGTTTTGAACACATTACATCGAAAAATAATACACAGCCTATTTCTAGTATTCTGAATAAATTTATCTCCAAGAAACCATTTTAATATTTTCATTTGGCACCCGACATTCATCATTAAAAAATGATATATTTATACAAGATAAGTAATTCTAAATTAGACT
>BPLR01018655.1:0-22249 GCA_021605095.1 Caerostris extrusa
TTCTTACATATATAAAAGACAAATTTCAATAAAATAAATTAAATTTTTCTCTACACAAAAATTCCTATATCTCTACTTTTTTAAAAATTTCTATAAAAATTTCTATTCTACTGAAATGAAGAATCTTGTAATGCCATTCTATGTCTAGTTGTTTGTTGAGGTGAACAACTTTATGATGCATGTATTGTTCAAATATGTCAATGAAAAAGTAAAACCATTAAATTTTTATCAGATTTACTCCTGGGAAATAAGAAAATAATACTTTCAAAGTAATTTAGAATGCAATTATAATTCTGATGATGACTGTATCGCATATTAAATATAATTAAAATTCAGTAAATGTTAATAGAGGTAAAATAATCTTATGTTTGAAATTTTATCTTTATTTGTTAAACTCATTTATTCCCTGTTCGTGTATTACACTCATTAAACAAGATTTCCTGTTCCTTCGACTTAACTAACCCCATAATGAATAACTTAACGATGATTTATTTGCTGTTCTTAATTCTCGTTTTCGTTTCCAATACAATGCCAAAAGAAATAAATTTTATTAATAGCTAAAGAATATTTTCTTACTAGTCACGCCTAATGAAATAAATCTATATAATTTATCGGATATAAATCTAGAAATATTTTTTTTTCTTCATGTCAATTTATTTAAATTACGGGTTTACTAAATTTAAAGGGAAAAAAAAAAATAGTGTGAACATATTTTAAGTCTGCTATAAAAAATAAATATGAATCGATACCCCTTTCATACCATTTTAAAGTTCTCCGGTCAGCTCGTGATTTAAATGAGAGATAAGAGTCCCACCTATGTACAGACATGCACAGATATATATATCGTTGCATTACTACATCTGTGGGACTCATATATATATATATATATATATACATATATATGAATATTTTATTGTGAAATTTCACACATATGTCAAGGACAGTGCCAGCAACGTATAAAAAAAAAATTGTAATTCCATAAGCCCCTGGAATTTTAAATTGAAAATCGGTCTTATTTTTTATACACAGTAATATATAGTTATATATTGACCACTGAGATTTGAGAATATTTGGAACACGTGCAGATAATATATATGTCTCTGGCATCAGACAAAAAATTAATTAGCTGAAATCACAGTGGATGCAACGGTAAGCTCTTCAACTGGGGGGATAGGCTGAGTTTGAAAACGAAGAAACGAAAGATTCCGTATCTATGCCGAGTAGTCCACGATAAATCATTAGGTTACAAATTTCTTTCGTTGTAATTTTATGATGTGTGAATCACTCTTGACCGAATCACTTATTTCACCCGTGTGAATCACTCACTCATAAATCATCACGCAACTCCATCCTTAGAGGTAATCGTCCAAACAGGGTGTGGCAATATATGGTCCTACTCACATACACATCTGCTATTGCAATAACGAATGGTCGTCAGAATACTTGCCACCGGAAAACAATATTTACATTAGCGAGATAATTTTTTATTTTTTATTTTTTTATGTAAATATTAAAAAATATATATTTTCCTTGCTGACATTAATTTTTGAAAAACATAAACAGAAAGTATTTAACTAGCAAAGATAGTTATAAATATTGCAGAATAGCATTATATTATTTATTCACAAATACCTTGAAATATAGTTAATTTACTAGTATTGAAAGAAGAAATAATTGGATAATAAATATATTTCATCTCCATTAAACAATTAAAAACACTTACAAAGTATCTGCTTTAAGATATTTGATTTTTTATAAATTATTTTGTGAACTAATTGTAATTAGATTATTTCTTTTAAATTCATATCAAACAAGTAAAAAACGCATTCTGATTAGATCTCTGAAAGAAAAGAAAAACAACTGGGTTACATAGGTTTTAATTGGGTTACATAGGTTTACTTTAGTTAGTTTGGTTGGGCGTGGTATATATAAAGGAATCGACGGCCCACCGATGTTCAACAAAAAAAAAGGCTCTGTAAGAGGCACTGTGAACTTCAGTCCTGGCATCTCTCTTCAGTTTCGAAACAAGCACGTTGATTCGGAAACTGTTAGAACCAAGCATCCATGCTATTTCCTAAAGCCGCTCAAAGGATAGACTCCTGAAAATACTACTGGGCCCAACATAAGACCAATTACTTTTCCAAAAACTCTTTATTTATTTTTCCAAATTTATTTCATCGCCTTCAAAGTAGTCCCCCTCCGCACACAATGCACTTATGACAATCTTTCAATGCATGCTGAAAAGTCATCGGCAGGTTATGGCCTATAAAGCGCGCGGCGATTCACATTAAATCTCTTCAATCGACTCCAAACGGTGTCCCCGGAGTGGTCTTTGAGTTTAGGAATAGGCAGAAGTCACACGATATGAATACGGTGGTTTTGGAACGACATGGGTTTCATTTTTGGCGAAAACGTCACAAAGAGTCAATGCAGTGTGAACTGGCGCAGTCAGTGTTTTCGGTACCAATCGAGATTTGACGCGTTTGAGGGCCAAAATGGAATTGACCGCTCATTTTGAAATTCCAACATCCCCAGCAAGGTCTCTAAATGTAAATCGACGTTTTGCATGCACCAAATCTTTAATTTTTTTGGACGTGAACTTCGTCGGTTGAGGTTTATGGTCGACCAGGGGGCTCTTCGTCTTCAACACGTTCTTTGGCTTTGAACTGTTTATATCACTTCTAAACATTTCTTTTCGATATAGGAATGCTCCCCGAATCCCTTCTGCAACATTCTTTACGTTCCTGCAAACAAAATTTAATGTAAGTTCTCAAAGATTCAGACATTTCAAAAATCGCCGGAATCACTTTTAGAGTCTCACAAAGGCAAGCTTAACTCGACTGAGGTTTATGGTCGACCAGAGGGCTCTACGTCTTCAACGCGTTCTCTGACTTCTTTTGGTCGTACTTCTAGGGACACAGTAGTATATATATATATATGTATCCATATATATATATATATATATATTTATATACAGGCCTGAATGGTCGAGTGGCTAGCGCTGTGACGCTCGGTACCCAGGTTTTTGGTTCGAGTATCGGGGTGCCATGGATGTTTGTAGTGGTTCGGAATCCACTTTAAACCGTAGGTCCCAGTCTAATAGGATCGTAGAGTATTGCGGAGGCATTGTTACTCCGCGTCCGTGGCTTATCTTCAAGTGACACGCGCTCCCTGGGTAATGCAAAGTAACGTCTGCGCAGCGCTTGTTTTAAGGCATCTAAGACCAAGTGTCTAAGTGTTTGCCAGCTGCATTAGAAAGAATATATATATATATATATAAAGAGATATAGATATAGATAGATAGATAGATGCATTCTGTGCATTGGTGGGACTCGTGTCTCATTTAGGTATACCACAAATAATGCACTGGAGAATAAAGAAGGTACATATACTTCTAAGATGACAGGAAGAAGCTGACGTATTCAGTAAAGAAGGAAGGAAAACTGAAAGAGGATGGCGTTTTCAACGTATTGATACTAGAACAGATTGTTAAAACATACACACATACATTAGAACTGTGTGGTACATTATGTGAATAATGATACATACATTTTGCCAAATTATAGTAAAAAGCAAAACTTACAATAATTTGTAATGGTGTACTTATTGAAAAAATATTGGTAATTGATAAAGTAAATCATTGATATGGTATTTGAATATCCTGTTACAACAAAGAAGATAGATTGACTAAAAAGTAGGTCAAAGAAAGGGTTCACAGTAGTATTTTCTTAAATCTCGAAGATTGTAAAACAGAATAAAGAAATGTTTTCAGTCTTTGTAAAATAATGGTAGGATTAGATGATATCCAATTTTATGTTTATTCCATGAAATGTTTTGAAGAAACTTTATCGACGTCAAATACAAACATCATACAAGAGAAATTTATTGTAAGAAGCTTTCTAAATTAAAAATGAAGTAAAAGTATTCTTCGAACATAACTTTTTCTCTATGAAAAATCAAGAATAGGTTTGTTTGTACAGATTTTTTTTCTAAAAGCATATAAAATGGCTAGTTCTTAACAATGAAAGATTTTTGTTTAAAAATAATCTCGTGAAGCAGTTATTTTGAAACATTGTTAATTGTTTCTAAATTATTTTTCGTCAAAAATTGTATCTGTTTTTCAATTCCTACTATTAGTTCTCCTTAAATATATCTTGTTCAAATTTTCAATCGTTTAAATTCCTCCACTCCAGTTCAAATACATTTTTGAAACTTATAGTGGATGACACTTGATGTTGATACAGTTTTTCAAACATTAATTCATTCATTAAATTTAATTAATTCCATTTAGTTTTTTTTTTTTTTAGATTAAAGTTGCATGTACCTACCAATAGATGGCCCCAGATATAAGTGGAAAATTTCAACTTTAAGTAGGAATTGACTTTAAAATTTTTTTTTTATAATACTTGCTCAACAAAAATAACGCTGACTTGCTAAAATGTAATTTATTAATGCAATTTTAAGAGCTACAATTCCATTATATGTATAAAAAATAATTATAAAACAAATTATTATATAAAAATATCATGCATTTTACCATCTAGAGATTTGATGTCTATTTAACTTAACACTGATCTATGGTCAATAGAGACCAGTTTTTTTTTTAACATTCGATGCACATTACAAGTTATAAAATGCAACGTAATTAATTTAAGGTATAAATTGTCTTGAAATCTAAAATAATCAATAATTAAGGATTATTTATAAATTAAACTTATTTAGATTAATTAAACTTTCTAAATAATGTAAATGAATTTAAGGAAAATAAGTTTATTATTATTTATTTATTAATTAAACTTTTTATATTAATTAAAATACACAAAATTTATTTTGTCAATTTTATAATGTTTTAGTAATTATCCATAAATCAAAGTTGGTATGGTATTTAAAATTTATTAGAGAGGTTTTCAGGAAATAGATTATCTCATGCGTGCATATGTGGTAAGTATTTCAAAGGACTAATCAAATATCCTACACAATTGCTATATCCTTTTGAAGAAAAATATTTGTGAGTAATTTTATATTATTTTCTTCTCTAATTTTTCATTTTAATTAATTTTTTTCTTGAAATATTAAATTGATACAGTTATTTTTTATTTCAATTTTTTAGCTTTCCAATTAATTGTGCATTGTAAATGTATTAATTCTTCATGAATAATTTTAATTTGTGCATTTAAACAAGAATATTTATTTTTAACTATCTATTATTGCATCCTAAAAGCTATTAGTATTTTGTTAATCACTAGTAACGGACTTTTTAATCTAAGTAATTGTAATTCCATAATTAACTGCTTAGCAATTAGAATTTATATTTGTAATTTAAGTAATTAATGATTAATAGTAATTCACTAATTATGTCTTTTAAAGTTTAAATTTTTTAATTGCATATTTTGAATATGCTAATTGTTATTTAATTAAAAGTATTTGAATTTTCATGTTAAATTGTTGTAGTTAAATTATGTATGGTTTGTGTGTTTATTTTCTATTGTATTAATTTAGGGGTCCAAATGGAGAGAGTTAGTTTATATTTGCTGCATGTATTTTTTAATGATCCTTGCTGGACAATAGGAGGAACTACTATAGCTATTATTATTATAGAACTGTCAAGATCTAGTTGTTGTTTTTCTGTAAATAATATAAACAGTTTAATTTAGACAATGTTCTACTTGCTATTTGGTGGAAAGATTCGGTTAAAATCGGAAACGGGCGATTCGATTAACTTGGTAGGGGTTCTAGTCAGACATACGTGACTCAACGCAATTTTGAAAAAAAGTTTAAGAGTTATTGTGTATTTATTGACCATTTTTTTTTTTTAATTAAAATAGATTTAAAAGTGTGGTCTTCTAAATAGCCTTCTTCCCACGTCTAAATATAACGTATATAACAGAACTTGATCTTAAAATCTGCAAATTTACTAATTATGTAATTAAGGCACTTGAAAAGTCTACTAAAATGAATAATAATCAAATCATGAATGGATGTATTCTTATCAAAATATATAAAATATATAAGAAATATTTGTTGTTGTGTCTAATTCTCAGTGTCCTGCAGTGAGAGAAGGACAACCCATGAGTAATCTATTCATGGTTGGAGGGAAAAGGGGCAACTTCTGTTGTGATGGAGCACTCGTTGGTAGATGTCTGGCTTGGCCCCGTTTCGCTGAAGAAGGAAGGCAGTGCTTTCAAGATGACTTAGGGGGAAATATCCGCATTTCGTGTCGTATGAGAGAAGAACCTCCCTCTAAGTAGTCTCCTGACGAAGCAAGATGCTGGGCATCACAAACGCCATCGAATGGCCTCGTTCTTTTTAAACAGTGTCTGCAACAAAGACGCCAATGGATAGAACTTCGACCCTAATGCTCACCAGCGGGGCTCGTTACCACTGAGCCACGATTAGGGCACTTCAAAATATAACGTATACAACGAAGCTTGATATTAAAATTTGCAAATTTACTAATTATGTAATTAATGCACTTGAAAAATCTATTAATAATCAAATCATGAATGGATGCATTCTTATATCAAAAGGCCCTTATAATCAAAAACTGCGCTATAAAAATGATAAACTACCCGTAACACTTCTGATAAAACCACGATAAAAGGTTTCAATATTACTCCGACAAACTATAGCGTGATAAATTTATTATTATATTTTAGCCTGAAGACAATTTCGTATAGAACTTCGCTTGGGCACTCAAGATGATAAGATCAAAAATCGAGTACTTAAAAGGTACGTTTTCCACTTCAACTAATGACTCCGACAAGGCCGAAATTATTTTCTAATTATTTGAAACTTAGTTCCAAATGAATAACATCTCCCCTCTCAAAACAGATGAAAATGTTCATAGAAGACGAATTTTGCTTTAATTATCAAGTCCACAATGTTCCAAACTCCAAACCTTTTGACATCACGGAAACTTTAAGAAAACGACAATTAAAAAGCATCATACCCAATACCAAACAAAATGCTACAAACATTTTCCACCAATTACGATAATTATATTTATTTTTCTAATTAATAAAATCTTAGCCTTAAAATACTTTCCTAATTTGTTGTTCCAATTCTGAAACCTGGTAAAAACCACATAAACCTGATAGTTACCAACCCATTTCTCTCCTCTCAAATTTAAGGAAAATTCTTTTTCATTGACACAGCAATCCATGGTGCAGATTTCGAGACAGGAGATGTTTTTTTCGCCCTACGCCCAATGTTCTATAGTCATATTAAACTGGGAACTAAGGTTTAAAGTAGATTCCAAACCACTACAATCATCTATGGCACCGCCGGGTTTGGATTGGTTTGTCGCTCTACGGTCATCTTGTGCACATGAGGGCTAAACAGAACGTAACATACAGTTTAAAGTGGATTGCGAACCACTCACAAACATCCGTGCCACCGCCAGGATTCGAATCTGAAGCCTGGGATACCAAAAGGCCAGAGAGTTAGCCACCAGGCCGCGGCACCGTCAGGGCTCGAAGCCGAATCCAGTCGCACGGAGCCTCAAAGCGCTAGTCACACGGTCATCAGGTCCCTCATCTGGTAATACTAGTAATAATAATACTAGTTACGCCACCTATTAGAAAGTCTCTGTAATTAACTAATTCCTAACAATAGAAAACTGCTACTAATTAATATAAAGCTAATTAGATAATTAATTCATTTACACCTAACATTAAAAATGAGTTGTCTTGTGATATTGCAGAGAATGTAAGCCAGATATTTAAATGTAAATAATTTAGAAAAAATTTTATCTGCTACAAACGCATTCACATAAAATTCTTTGAACGCAAAGAAATAATGCAAGAATTCTTTTATAAATTCTTACGTTAATTTCAAGATTTTTCTTGTTTGAAAATGCCGCTTTAAATTTTCCTTATATGAATTTCTATATATTTATCTTATTGATTAAAAAAAAAAAAAAATTTTTACGCACGTTGTTTACGGAGGAAACTAAAAAACCGATTTCATCTCGGAAAGTAAAATGCGATCTAATTGATGAAAAAACACCGAGGTTGTTGTTGTTTTCCCACTTTCTCAGCGAATTTCAATTTTGTGCGTGCGATGAGTATGGGCCCGTTTCATATCGATGTGTTTCTTTCTTGACGAGATTATTATTTTTGTCTTGCAAGGATGAAATAACTCGAGATGGAACTTTTACTTACAACGAGCTTTCTATTCTAAAGGTCTTTTCGCACACATGTAAGCATTCCTACAACATTCCTATAACATTTCCTATAACATGTATTGTTATAAAATAAAAAAACAGTGTATTTTTAAGTCGTAAAAAACATTCGTGTTACCTCATGGATAAATAGCTCCGCGTGCATAGTGGAATTCAGCGTCTGATAATGGAAACATCCTGTTTGAGTGGGCATGAGCTGATTGGAGGGAGAAAGAAATGTAACACTGCCAGTGTGCGTTTGGTTTTGGAATAAAGAGACGTGTTTTTTACAGTCCACTAGTGCTATGTGTTTTATTCTGAGACCTCAACAAACCTGGTTACCTTACATTTTGGGTCTGAGTTTCATTATTTTGTAACTAATTTAGGAAGTAGTCAGAGAAACAATTAGAATTTATACGTATTGCTTCTATATGAATTAAACACAACAATAATCATTTGATAAGGATGGTATTGAGGATGGTTTTATAATAAACAAAGCTGGATAATATTTGTACAAATAATAAGGATAATGCATTATGAATTATGTAGTTTATTAAGGAATTAGAGGCTAAATGAGAATATTTATGTTTATGTTGTGTTTAATCCTCTGTGTTCAGCAGTGCGGGATGGACATCCCATTAGTAATCTACTCATGATTGGAAAGAAATGTGCAGCTTCTGCAGTGATGGAGCACCCGTAGGTCAAAGTCTGATTTGGATCGATGTCGCTGAAGAAACAGGGCAATGCCTTCCAGGAGGACTTTTAGGGGGAACTACCCCTCATTTGCGTATAGTATGTTAGAAAAAATAGAAAAACTCTCACCCAGGTAGTCTGATTGATGAAGGGCCTGATTACCTACATTTTTTGTTTGACTTGGTTGTCCTACGGTCATCTTGTGCACACAAGGGCTAAACAAACCGGGACCTAAAGTTTAACGTGGATTCTGAACCACTCACAAACATCCCTCCAGCCATCTAAACAACATTGATCCAGGATTCGAACCTGAAGCCTGTGGTACCAAAGGCCAGAGAGCTAGCCACTGGCCAGGCTGCTACATTTTGGCGTGAATTTCCTTAATTTATAATTAATTCTTGCAGTAATCAGAGAAACAGTTAGAATTAATACGTCTTGCTTCTATATTAATTAAACTCAACACTATTCATTTGATAGGGATGATATTGAATGTAGTTTTATAATAGTCAAAGCTGGTTAATATCTGTATAATGTTTAATGAGGCATTAGAGTCAAAATGAAAATAAAATCGGTAAAAAAAAAAAAAGGATACATATTCATTGCTTAACGATACTCTTCTATCAAATACCATATAATAACTTACTACCACGTAACTAATAACGTCGCCGAGCGCTATTCACTCAGCGATTAGGCCCTTAAGAAAATAGCTGAATCTATCATTTTGGCAAACGTTACTAAATTCGTTTTGGATAATCAAAATATCCATAACGAATTTAAATAAATACCGTGAGCAATTTGGATTTGGGCAAAATCTATCAACCACCAATTGCTCCACACTACAAATTCATTTCAGCCAAATTTCAAGAGAGAATATACGATTGGCGCTCTGGCGCTTGGTGACACTAGTTTCAGGTTCGAGTCCTAGAGATGCCCTGGATGATTGTAATGGTTAGGAATCCATTTTAAACCATAGGTTCCGGTCTCATATGATTGTAGAGCATTGAGCGTATGGTTGATAACCCTACACAGTAACAAATAATATATAAAAAAAAAAATTAAGTCAATTCCTATTTTTTTTTTTCTCTATATTGCAGAAAGTCCTTTATAAATAATTTTCAATCATTTTATTAAGTTTATCTGGCGCCATCTATTGTTTTATGTATGTAACTTAAATTTAAAAAAAAACCCAAAAAAAAATTAAAATTAATTAGTGAATTAATATTTGAAAAAACTGTATTAACATCCAGTGTCATTCACTACAAATTCAAAAAAGATGTATTTGAACTTGAGTGGATGAGTAAAAAGTATTTTATTAACAATTGAAAATTTGAACATGATATATATAGGGAGAGTGAGAGCTAATAGAAGAAATTGAAAAACATCTCTGCGAGTAGCCCGCAATATAGCAAATTTTTTTTTTTTTTTTACTTTTTTCATTTTTAATTTTTTAATATGGATATTCCTACTCTTCCTAAAAACTGCTATGTATGCAGATGACACTGCGATTATGTATAAAAAAATTAAAATTTTATTGCAATGCTTAATGATAAGAAACAACTCAAAGTCATAAATAACTGGTTTAACAAATGAAAAATTTCCATTAATTTTAGATAAAACCGAGGCCACTTTCTTTTCTAAACGTAACAAACTCAAATAAATTGACATTTAAAATTCTGCAATGACTTTTTGAAGAAAACTAACAAATTTTCTCGGCATTTAATTATCTTCTATCAGCTTTTAATTTGGTAAATACATATTTCATAATTCTATAAATTTCGTAATTGTGCTGGAGATTTTTTTCCACTAAGGAATAAAATCTTCACGAATAGAACTATTTTAAGACCTATTATCATTTACGTTTGCTCAGTATTGTCTTACACTGCAAATTTAAATTTCAACATCAAGTTCAACACACAGCAAAAATTACTTAAGAATTGGTACTTTTAACTGTGGTTTTAGCTCGTCCACAACTTATTCATCTTTCTGCGATAGACATAAAATATATTTTATTTTTATACGAATATTCGTAAGATCCAAATTATTGATGTGAAAGTATGTGGACAATTCCACCCAACGACTTATGGTTGAAACATTCCTAGAATTCCATTTAATCACTTTTTTACTGTGTAAGATAGTTCCAAATAAGTGAATACTCATGAAATTCTTCTCTATCTTGGTTTCCATTAATAAATTCCTTTTCACTCAAAACATCCATTAATTTCACTTTTGAAGGTCTTCCCGCGTAAGAATTTTTGCTAAATTCCCCTATAAAAAATAATTTTCGTTCTTCAACTGTTCTATATTCTTTGCTTGTTTTTATAGCACTCAGATGCTGTATTTCCCATATATATATTCTTTATTAAAAGCTACTTTGAAATTTTGAGCGAACTTGCTGCATTTTGAAAGGCTTGCACATGTATGAGACGTATTATGCATGTATATCATCGCCACACAAATGGCGATATTGTTTGAATTTTGTGTTTTTAGTGATCCCTTTAGGACTTTTTTGTGAAACCCCAGGGTTTCTTGGAAGACAGTTTGAATACCAAAGATTAGACTGTAGACTAAAGTACACTCATGTCCATAAATTAAGGATAATTCAGAATCACACAGAAATTGAACTCTAAAATAAAAATTTCACCTGTAGAATTATCACACACATCTTGAAAAAGAATATGCAAATTACAGGAAACCACCAGATGGCGCGGATAGTACGTCACAATGACGAGAGTGTAAGAGAGGGGTATATAAGGAATGGTGGCAAAGAAGTAAAATTGTTCACAAGCGCTTTAAAAGCCTTTCAGTGCAATAACCGCATAGTTATGGCACAAAGGCAGCATTTGGATGATTTTTACGTGGTAGAATTATCGGACGACTGGAATGTGGACGTACCCAGCTGGAAGTATCCGAGAAACTTGGAATCGCCAAGAGTGTCATCTCCAGACTTTGGCAACGATTCCAAGATGATGGTAATGTGAGTAGATGTTACAGCACAGGTCGCCCCCGAGTTACAACGCCGAATGAGGACCGGTATTTAGCAGTCACTGCCAAAAGAAACAGACGGAGCACAGCATCAGACCTGTCTCGTCAGCTCTCTTCAGTTACCGGTACGACAGTTTCGAGGCAGACCGTGTACAGACGCTAGGGCACATTGGTCTATATGCTCGTAGGCCTGTCAGATGTGTTCCACTTACCGCAACTCACTGTCGCATGCGATTAACCTGGAGTAGAGAGCATGCATTGTGGACACCGCAACAGTGGTCTGGTGTGATGTTTTCCGACGAGTCCAGGTTTAGTTTGCAGTCTGATTCTCACCGGACTTTCATATGGAGAGCGCCAGGTACCCATTACCACCAAGTGAACACCATTGGACGACACCGTTACGGTGGTGCAGGATGGCTCGTTTGGGAGGAATTATTCTTGGTTCCAGAACTGACCTGCATGTTCAGAGTGTAACGATGATAGGCCATATCTATCGGGATGTCATTCTGGAACAACATGTACATTTGTTTCAGGGCGCCATGGGTGCTGAATTTCTGTTTATGGATGACAACGCCCGTCCTCACCGTACAAACATTGTAGAGGAATGCTTTCAATTGGAGGATATCACCCGTATGGATTGGCCAGCATACTCACCGGACTTGAATCAATAGAGCATGTGTGGGATATGCTTGGCCGTCGAATTGCAGCCCGTCAACCCCCTCCCTCCTGTCAACCGGAACTTCGGAGGGCATTGCTTGATGAGTGGTGAAATATTCCCCAAGATCAGATTGATAATTTCATACTCAGCATGCCCAGGCGTTGTAAGGCCTTTATTGCATCGTCCGGGAGACATACTCCATATTAACCATCATAACCATGTTATACTGCTTTTTGTAAACAGGTTCTTTTTGAAATTTGCTCCAGGAGTAAAAATCGCAATTTTTATTAATTATGTCAAACATATAGCATCTTTTTTGCTCTTTACCTTTTGTTTAATAAATTGACTTTACAAATAAGTCAAATTTGTTTTGCTTCTGTCTCTTTCTTTGCCTGAACATCATTATCCTTAATTTATGGACATGAGTGTAATAAACTAAACCGACCTTGGTACTAATAGCAATTCTCTGAACTAACTATTACTGCTTATCTTTCCCAGACAGCACCTTCTTCCTTGTACCTATTTTATTTTCTGTGGTTCTATTTGATTTTACTTTCAGCATTGGAATTATTCTTTTTCTCGTGCATATATTTGAGGCTGACTTTGATTCCTAACGTTTAATGAAGCTGTAATTAAGATGACATACCTAACGAATTGACGTCCCGTATTTTTATTATGTATTTTATTTTTTATGAAATTTACATATTTAATTGTTTATGATGGCTATAGTTTAGATTATGTTTATTTTTATTGTTTTAAATTGTGTTGTTTTATGTTTTGGTTATTGTGCAATAAAGAAATGCATCTTTTAATTATCGTGAGCTGTTCTGTTTTTGAAAACTGGACATTTTGAAATTCTGAATTCCTTGACGACAGTTGCAGCAATAAAGAGCACACGCGCCAACCGCAGCTACAGATTTGGCGGTTTTTATTATTCAGTTTTATATTAGGCTGTTAGATTGGCGACACTTAAAAACCGTCAAGTCTGTCGCCAAGGTATCGTTAATACGTAAGTACCTTAGATATTAATATTTTCTTTTATAAATTTTAATGAATGCAAATATTTTTTATCAGTAACAATATTAATAATATACTTTCAGAAGTTTCATACAGACAGCGCCATCTATCGGCTATCGTTTAAGTTATTAGTATAAGTGGACAAATCAACTTTTTTTCATTCGCTTAGTAAAGCCTGTTTCCATATTCTTTAAAAAGAAATAATTTTAAAAATATGCAAGAGCACTGAGAAACGCAATATTTCAAGAAAATAATGAAGCATTAACTATGACAGGTATATAAGACCTCAATTATATATCATGATAAAAAAATTTCATATTTATTACTTCTATATCTCCACCAGCTAACCAGACAATCGATACGAGATGCTTTAACACACGCTGATGCAAACGTCATTGAGTCTGTTTCTGAGGCCAGTGACAGCAACGGATACCACATGCGGATTTGAACCAGAACCTTCATTTATGTTAGTTAAACTCGTTACTTCTGGACCACAAGGATGGTTCATTTGTCTTTTATATATCTCTGGAGACTTTTTACTAGGGGCTGTGTATATTTAAATGTATGCATTCTTTTTCCCCATTTATACAATATCCCAATAGTGCTGAGACAAAGAACAATTACTGTTTTATCTTCTGTATATGTTATATCAAAAGGAATCGTCTTCATACCATTTATATAGATACTGTAACTTCCCATATTTTCTTTCATGCAACATCATGATGAGAAAGCTTTATCAGTATTATAGTATACAATATATATATAAATATATATATATATAATGTATATAATATAGTATATATACTTTTATAAATAACAACTACAGTTTATCTCCATTGTTATTTGATATCTTCGGGCAAATACATAAAATGTCAGTATGCAAATTCTGAAATAAAATGTATACCTGTTTTGTTCTTATAAGAACCGTAAAATATAAAAGAGAATTGTATTTATTACAGCATTGTACAGCCATAAATATAACGTTTCATAGTTATCTCTGGGTTTCTTTTGTATTTTGCAATATTTTGCAGCATCGATATCAGCTTGGTGATTCTATATTATTTTTTTATACGAGACGAAAACAATATCTTTGATTTATACAGAATGTTTTTCTTTGTTCTTTTACTATTTCTAATGTCTGTTAACTAAAATTTCTCTATATATTCTTGTATAGAGGATATTTTTTTACTAGTAAAAATGAATCTAATTAAACAAAAAATACTCTAATTAAAATAAAAGAAAGAATTGGGAAAAAGTTGAGTAACGTAATTTTATAATTTTTTTGTGGGTGCCGTAAAAGTTGGAAAATAGTAAAAAAATTAAAAATATCTTTAAAAATTTTTTTTTTAATTAAAAAATACACAAGTCTTCACTTTAGAAAAAAACACTCAGTTTTATGTGTGTGTTTCTTTTTAATGATGATGATGATTCATACATTTCAATTAGCGTACGCGAGACATTGAATCTTGGACTTTTTTTACACTTTGGACATCATTGAGTTGTTATTTTTTATGAGGATATGTGAGAAACATTATTTCTGTTGATACATGTATAAACTTGTTTGTTCTCCATAATATATACACATGCACAAACAAACACACTGCAACTGTAACACGAAAACTTTACTTTTTACATATCAAATGCACTTTTTTTGTACTGCCACGTAAACGGTCGATCTCAAGCCGGCTCAAAAACTAACAATTTCACTTGAATTGAAACACACAATGTTTGAAAACTCTTCGCTTCAGTTAAAACACAATAGTATGCTGCACTGGCAAAGAGTGGCCTCTTGTGCGCCAAGACATTATTTCAATACGGTTCAGTTCCATAGCTATTTTTATTGATGATTTGATTTCATTATTGTCTCGGAATAGCAAATTAATTATCTAACAATGTTTAATAATAATAAGCAATGTTTATGCATATAATTTTTGAAAAAGTCGAATGCTTCCAAGATGTAATAAATTATAATTTAAAAAAACTAAAAAACACGCCTTTAGAGTTAATCAAACTAAAAGTAAAAAATAATTGTCAACATAAGAATAAAATGACTGACGAGAAAATGAATGCCACTGTTCTAAAAAGCGTGAGGAGCTCGATATCAATCGTTATAATTTTTCACTAGTTTCATTCCGAAATGCAGAGTTAGTTTAAAAGGTCATACAAAGCACCCCTCGCTTTTAGAACAGTGACATTCATTTTCTCGTCAGTCATTTTATTCTTATATTAACAATTATTTTTTACTTTTTAGTTTGATTAACTCTAAAGGCGTGTTTTATAGTTTTTTTAAACTATAATATTTAATTGAGGTCCCGGTACGGGAACTGGAACTATAGCTCTTACACTAATTTAATTGTGAGTAAAACAAATGCTAAATGCGAATATGTCGAGCCAGTCAGGATTCGAACAGGGAATCTCCTGATCTGTAGTCAGACGCGTTATCCGATGTGCCACTGACCCACGTACGTTTGAATGTCTTAGGTACTTTCATTCTACATGGGTTAAATTGTTCTTCATAAGTTAAAAAATAAAATCACTAATCCTGGCGAACCTAATCATGATGGGATAATACACTTATCAAAATATTTTATTGTCGTCGGTCCTTGATAAGTCTGCAACGTTTAAATTAAATCTAATCGCTTAAAGTAGGGCAATATCGAGCGCAAAGAGTCAGTTACAAACAAACAAACAAACATACAGGTGAAACTAATAAAAACGTATTAAAAAGGACAAAACTCAATGCCCACACATTGAAATGTTGGTTTTTATAACAAAAAGTTTGGGTTTTTTGTCAAAAAGCTTTGATATTTAAAAAAAAAAGAATCGCATGCAAATATCTTTGTAAGTTTTTGTAACAATTTTAAAAAAAAAAAAAATTTTGTTAAGATATACAGTAAAAAGATAGATAAAAATATAAAAAAACCTAGATAGAATCGGGTTTTTTTTTTTTTTTTTTTTTTTTGAAAAAAATAAAGTAAAAATATAAAAGTAAAAATATTTAATGAAAAATAAATTAAAGAAAAAGCAACAAACATATATAAAAAAAACATCTATAAAAGTCATTGATTTTCTACACTTTTTTTCTAGCACTGAATTCCTGATGATTTAAAATGAAAATAAAGCAATAAAAAAAAATGAGTCATTTTCTTTTATTTAAAATTTTTTACATATATGATTAAATTGTTTCATGTAAAAAATTATGAAATATGAAACAATGAACTTTTTTTTTTTTGTAATTTTCTATAATTTTTATTTAAATGAGAAAATAATCTCTAAGAAAAGAAATGTTTTTTACTACTTTTAAATTTGATAAAAAAAAAAAAATGTGTTACACAAAGTTTTTATATATTTTATTTAATTTTTAAGAAAAATATATACATAATTTATTATTAATCTTCATAATTTCATTTATCTTTTCATCATAATTTTTAATTTTAAATTTCATTTCATCTATTTCATTCATTATAAATTATTTTAAATTACTCATAATTTGTCACTTTCATTATTAACATTTTAAATTCTTGGCCATTATTTCCTGCATATTTATTTCATTATTATATTTATTTCATTATTTCATTTTTTTATTTATTTAATTTTTTCATAGATTATTTTTTACGATTTGGAAAAAATAACTACTGAATATCTTTAAATCTATGAATAAGAAAAAGAATCATTATGATACGATAATAATTACTACAACTGTGAATAAATAGATATATCACTGAAATATATTATATACAATTATTTTCTATTATAATACATGTTTTTTAAGATACAAAAAATGTGTTTTATAACAAACGTGACGAATTTTTATGTCTGCTTATTATAAATAATTATTGACGCAAGCATTTTTATAAATAGGAAACTGACTTATTCTAAAGACCCGATTATTTACACACAACTCCTCATTTACCATCTTTTTTTGGACTTGCCCGATTCAAGTTTTACATAATATTGTTTCGTAATGGCGCTTGTTAAGAGCTTTTTATAGATTAACTCCGCTATTCAATTTTAAAACCAAAGCGTAACATTTATTCAAAACATGGACGGCGGTGTTTTTTAAGCTTTATCCTTTTTTAGCTGATTATATAATGGTTTATTTAAACAAAGTCCTTAAAAACGAATGTTTATTTATCATCATTTTCCAAAATAATGATCCTGGATGCTTTTTGGTTGATTTTCCTTTGAAGGGCAATGTTAAGTATTCAGAATTAAAATAACTGGATCGTTAAATTATAATGTTTTGAATGCTTATTAAACGAACACATTAAAACATACACTTCAGAAAATAATTTGTGTCTCGTTCTTTCCCGATGCTAAGTACGACACAAACTCTTTCTGTATTGTAGCGGGATTCAATATTACTCAGGGTGAACAATTGGATAAAAAGGGCCTTTTACGTTCAGCATATATTTATCCATCTTTATTTTATGGTTACGAACAGTAAAGGGGAACATTGTGAAAGTTTGACCTTTTACCTCCTTTTCCTCTAACAGGCTTCAAGTTTAAATCCTGGCGGTGGCTTGGATGTTTGTTAGTGGTTTGGAATCTATGTTAAACTGCAGGTCCCGGTCTAATTAGCCTAAAGTGTGAAAAAAAATGATCATAGAGCGACAAACCAAAACCAAACCAAATTGTCATTCTTTTCTAACCATGCCGGGATATTCCATTGTTGTCTCTGGAGAATTATTTCGTGAAAAAATTATATCCATTATTCCTCTTTTTGTTAATAATAAAGTTAATACAGATTTATTAACAAACCATATTTTCAATTAAATGGTATTATGGTGTTGTCTGCGCCAGTTACCAAGTCAGGGGAACCACATCAGATCCTGTATTATTCCTGTGTGATTCCAAGTCATTTTGGTGTATTGTCATCCTATGAAATACCTATATTCTACCCATTCTGTCTATGTTCCCAAATAAAAAGAATATCTAGGAAGAAGTGTCCTTTAAATTATGATATTGTCTCCCCTGTATTGTAAGCAGCCTATTGGCCAAATGGCTAGCGCTCTGGCCGTTGGTACCACAGGCTTCCGAATCCTGACAGTGGCATGGATATTTGTCAATGGCTCAGAGTTCACGTTAAACTGTACGTCCAATTCTAATTAGCTTAAGTGTGAACAAAATGACCGTAGAGCGGCAAACCAAATCAAATCCCTGTATTGTAAATACAGGGATTGAAAGTACTTCCCTATCTAAATACTCTATAGTCTATTCATTCTATTTAGGTTTACAAAACGATAGAACATCGCAGGGTTCTTTTAGTTTATAAACCTGTGCTGGAACACCCTGCATATGTATTTTCAATATACTATTTATGGTTTTTTAAAAGTAAGAAAGCATAGTTCCAAGACAAACAAGGAAATCAAATTGTTTCCTTCAATGATGAACACAATAATTTTTAAAATTATTTCACAATAAAATCATTTGCCCGTATATTTCATTATTTAAAAAATATGAAACTAACAGCTTTATGTTAAAAAGTTATATGATTGTATTTCTGGCAGAAATGAAAATTAATTTATTTAAAAAATGTTAATTTCTGATAATTGAGACAATATCTTTAAATCATTTTATTACATAATAAGCAAAAATCGCGATTTTTTTTACTCTTTAAGTTAATCAAAATGTCCCAATTTTTAATGTATACTGTAAAGAAATAAATAACAATCCTTTTGAAATACGATCTTTCTAAAGAAGTCCTATCTGAAAAGAACAAATCATGCGTTTCCCAATAGTACACTTTACAGAATTTCTTTTTCTCTAGTATATAGACTTCAGTCCTTATTTTGAATCGATCACTTAGAACGTTCTATCAAAAAAGTATAGTATAGTACGAAATTTATTGAACGACAGTGAAAGGATGCACTATGACATCTAACACTTGGATAAAATAAGGAACTACTGTTCAATTCTGTTGTGTTTGTTCCATTTGATTACTTCTCGAAAATTAATTCTACTGTTCTTGCTGGATTTGTAAGATAAATATTTCTACTCAAAGAAATAAGATAAACAGAAACTAAAGAGGTATTTATCAAATCAAGTTGGAAACAGAAAAAAAAATGAAAAAGAATTACAATCATTCATAACTTAAATACTTTGAAATAAAATATATTTTGAAACAAAAAACAATATCATGAAGTTCACTTTCCGAGGTACCAATAAACAAATAAATCGAGAAGATTAAGATAGCTATTTTGTTTTATGATTATATATATATATATATATATATATATATATATATATTATCGTCCCTTATACTTATCTTTCTAAGGCCCTATATATATATATATGGTCTTAGAAAGATGGGTATAAGGACGATAATTCCCATCTTCCATCTTTTGAGTAAGTGAATTTTTACAATGCAGCGACAATTTACAACGGTTACAGTGTCACAGACATCTTGAACTACAAATATATATATATATTATCCTTTCTTGGAAAACCTTCATGGAATAATATTTTATACATTATTATTTTTGAGGCAGGGCTAGAAAACTTGACAGCTATTATGTATATTATGGGAATGGGTACTATAAAACTGTAGGTCAAAAAATACTTCCGGATGATGATAACAACCAGATGCCTCCTTTGGCATATTTCATTTTAAAATGTTTGGTTCAGCAACGTTGGCCAAGTCTATGATAAGGATAAGCGTGATAAATTCTTGGGTCGTAAAATACTTTCAATGATTTTAGAAAGATGGGTATGAAGATGATAATTCCCATCTTCCACCTTGAGGGAGCTTACTTTATAGTGTAGAGACAAGTTACAGTAAAAGCACTTTTGCGTTTACATATATATTTATATATATTAATCTTCTTGGAGTACTTCATTGAAAAATATTTTTTATACATTATTATTTTAAGTGGTTGTGAGGGCAAGTGGTAAAAAGCAAAACAGAAAACTACCGTGTTCGCTATGGAAATGAGTACCATAAAACCTTAGACCGAAAAATTATTCCATTAGTCTAAATTAGATGAAGACATACTACCAGATGCTTAATTCGGGATATTTTATTTAACATTTAAATTTCGCCAACACTATTCGAGTCTATCATAAGGAGGGAGAAAGTTTAATTTTAGGTCGTAAAATCCTTTCTTCAATGGTCTTAGAAAAATAGGTATATGGGATGACAGTTCCCAACTTCCACCTTTAAGGGAGTTCGCTTTTATAATGTAGCGATAAGTTACAGTGGGTGCAGTGCAGCTGACACCTTGCGTTACATTATATATGTATTTATATATATGTGTGTATATATATATATATACATATATATACTCTCTATATATATAACATATATATATATCCTTTCTCTTGGATTATCTCTTCGCTAGCAAGCGATAAAAAACCGAAAACTGTCATGTCTACTAAGGGGAATGAATACTTACGTCTAAACGGTAGGCTCGAGAGTTACTTCCATTGGTCTCAATAAGAATGCAGGATAACTTCCGTACATCTCGAAATATTTCATTAAAAATTTTGCGTCCGCTCAGCACTAGCCGTGTCTATTATATGGATGAGACATTAAATTCTTCCAATGTTCCTAGAAAGGAATTTAGTTTATACGGATAGAAAATTGTTGACTTCCCACTTTTGGAAGGAGCTTGACGGCGTGATATAGCGACAAGCTATCGGGGAGGTTGGGATGCAGCGTAAGCAAAGTACCTTGCGCCATAAGATCTATCTAAAATTTATTTTCTAATAATAATCATACTAAAATACACTACACTTCTAGAAAAAGAAACTGAATTTATTAGACATTTTCTTTTTATTAGCAAATGACCATTGGCGCTAAATTTCCAAAAAATCCAAAAATAACAGATCATTTTTCTAAAATACTTCTATTGCTGTCAATGAAGTTCACATCAATATCGTCATGCAAGTTTTGGAAATAAATAAACAACAAACTGGTAGTTGTTCATTTCTCTTAATATTATCTTACTTACTGGCTGGTAAATATAAATTTGTGGGTGATATCATAGATCCAAACTTCACAGACACACCACTGCTACTTGTGCACTGTACACCGAGAATTTTGTTTTTTGTTTTTTGTACGAAATTGGTTTTCACCAACCTAATGGTTCATCAATCAATGTTAGGAAAGAAGCTTACTTTGTTATTCTCAGATCTAAAAAAATTTTTAATTCATAATCAATACACAATTCATCATTTTTGGTGATAAAAAATACCCTAGATATTTTTAAAAATTTAAGTTTAAAAACTTTTATGCAAATGGTGCTTTCAGTAAGATACACGATATTTTCTTCTTTCATGCATTTTAAATTTGGAATTTGCTTTTTGATTGTTAATGATAATCAAATATTATTCAAAAACATTTGATGATTTTAAAGAAATTTACTTTTTTTTTTTTACCATTTAACTTTTTTATAAGCTTTCGAATTTTGTTATAAAACTGAAATTGAAAAGCAAAGTAAAGTTCATTGATTAAGAGTTTAAAAACTTATTTGTAAAAGCTTGCTTTCTCAAATAATGAAATAATACTTCAAGGAACATGATGCGAAAGCATTTTTAAATCTTATTTATTTATAGAAACAATTTTAATTGTTTTGTCTAAATTTTCAGAAAGTAAAATTAAAAAACAATCGAAGTTCAACATGTTATATTTACTTAAATTCAAGAAACGCTTGGATTCTGTAAGCTATTAATAACATAAGAAAAATATTCACTAGCATCCTTCTCAGTACAAAGCCCAAACTCTTCAAGATAACTTT